>SMDT01000263.1:0-194969 GCA_005392925.1 Aquilaria sinensis | reverse complement strand
TATTTTATAAAACTTAAAATTTTAACTTAACAAGTATTAATAAACAATCAAAAGTATAATTCAAGTATGACTATATGAAAGCTTATGTATCCGGTCTATCTTAAAGCAATAATATAATTCAAGAATGACTCAGCACCTATTATAAAATTAAAATATTTATCATTGCAGCAAAGGTCATTGGGAAAAATTTTAGGAAAAAAAAGTTCTTGGCTATTAGAATTAGTTGCTTATATTGTAATAAGAGGACTTTTAATAACAATTTTTTTACAATTTACAGTATTTTGAAATATTGGAAAAATTATAATAATTATTTTTTTCCACATGGTTATCCCTTTTAACATTGTAACACAAATTTTTATTCTTAGCAACTAACTCTTTTCATATACTAAATAATATTAAAATATTTTTATCATTTTTTATTTTTTAGAGCCAATCAAATCTTACAAGTTGTTTAAAAAGAATAGAAGTAATTTTTGTTTGAATATTATATTTCATAGTACAAGCTCATAGCTTGGAAATAGTTTTGGAGTCATTAAAAGATGAAGTTAATAATTTTATGTTGTTATTACAAGTTTTTAATTTATCTAAGATTAAGTATATTAACGAGAAAAAGTTTGGAAGTTTATAAGTTCAAAAGTTTTAATTATATTACATATTTTTTGGGCTTGACTGCAGGTTTGTAACACTCCTATATCCCACATGGGTGAAATGTGATAAGCTTTATGTGGATATATAAGCTCAAGCTCTAGAGCACAAGCACCTAGCACTCATCTTTTTCATAAAGGATAGCCTATGTGGTGTGGGCAGATGCCTCGTTGACCGGTTCTGGACTTGAGTCATTATAAATGATATTAGAACCAGCCTGGGACTGCGATGATGTGGCATAGTAGGTGTACACATGCATTGTCAACCAGGTTGTTCCTGAATTAGAGAGGTTACTTGTGGGGGTGGCAAAATGTGACCTGACCTAAAAACCTGGACCGACCCACCCGAACCCAAACCCGACCTAACCTGATTTAACCAGAAAAGTCAATAACCCAAACCTAATTGTGCCTAACCCAACCTGAACCCATGCCCGATTAAACTGAAACCCAAAAAAACCCAAAACCCGAATGACCCAAACTTGAAATACCCGAACCTAGAATAACCTAAACCCAAATTAGACTAAATCAGAATTGGCCCAAACCCAAATTAGCCCGAACCTGAAATGACCCAAACTTATTACTAACCTAACCCAAACCCAAAAAGACTCGAGTCTAAACCCAAAAAGACCCAAGTCTAAACCTAACAAGACCCGATTTCTAGGATTTGTTAAATTAGCCTATAACTTTATGAGATCATCATATTTTACATCATAAAATTGCCAGATTTACCTCAAACTCTCAAGAGTTGACAGATTTACCCTAAAATTTTCAAATTTACCTAGAACTTTCTAAAAACCTTCAATTCATACCCAAACTCTTCCAGTTCACCTACACTGACCATGAACGACCTCTAAGGCTCCAAATTAGTACCTAAACTAAATTAATTCTTATTGTGACCCTAAATATTGAATCTAAATTCCTAAAAAATTATAAATTAAAGTGACAATATAATTTAAATGTATTTGATCCTACAAACTTCTTAAGTTCTAAAATGATCGAATTTATAGTTTCATGAATCAAATTTACAAATTTTTGAATTAGGTATTTTTATTAAAATAAATTTTTTAGATTATTTTTTATGCCTGGTAATTTTTTAGTTATAAGGTAACTAAATTTTGAAATTTTCATTTTAGTCACTTATAAAAATTGCAACATGGGTCTCCAAAATTTTCAAATATTTGCATAAAAAATCAAATTCTTTAATTTAAATTTTCACAAAATCTTAATAAAAAATTGAATTCATCCAGTTATTCCATTTTATGCACAAATAACCCGATTAGACCCGAATATCAACCCGAATATGACCTGAAACCCAAATAACCCAACCTGAAGTTACCTGAGACTGAAATTAACCCGACCTGAATTAAACCCAAACCAGAATAAGTCTAACCCGAACGCAAAATCTACTCAACCCGAAATCAACCCAAACCCAAATGACCTAACCTGAACCCGACCCAAACTCGAATTTATGTTAACCCAACTAAACCTGAACCAGAATGACCTGACCCAAACCCAACCCGACCCACCTAATTGCCATCCCTAGTTACTTGACAGGGGGCCAAGTAATATGATTAGAAAGGATACTGGTCCAAAAGACCAAATAATAAGACTGACCCCAACAAGGATGTTGGGTACATAAAGGAGGGAGTTTGTAACACCTCTATATTCCATATGGGTGAATTGTGGGAAGCCTTATATAGATATATAGGCTGAAGTTCCAAAGTACAAACACCTAGCACTTATCCTTTTTTTAAAAGATAGCCCATGGGGAATGAGCAAGGGTTTCGTTGACCAGTTATGGACTTGGGTTGTTACATGTTACATGAAATTATTCCTTGATTAAATTACTATAGCATGAAGTTTACTATTCATTTGTTGTTTGTTGAGGGAATATTAGGACCCACGTGATGGGCTTGATACTTCCCCCTAAGTGAGTAAGTTGTGTGCACCCCTCCTTTTAAAATGTTTCCTTAGGTGAGTACTATGAAGAGACATAACACACTGAACTATATGATGAAGTTCAGGATGTGGAGCGAACTGAGTGAATGCACATTGTAGCCACTCAAAAAAACTGGCTAGGACTGGATTTTTATTCTGTGTTATTTCATTTCTAAAATAAACATATGGTTTGTTGAAATTGGTTTATTATTCGTATGTTATGTTTCCGTGGATTTTCATTTAATTACTCTGATTTAGTTTAATACTTTTATTTGGAAAATACATTAAAAGAAAATGTTTTACCTCGTATTTCTTAAATTATTTTTAATTGATTGCTTAATAACTTTAAGAAATTAAGATATTTTACAAAATTAAGATTTATAAAATTGCGGGTGTTATAGGTTTTGACCGTATGAGGGATTATATAATAAAAGAATATGTTTGAAGACAAATGATAAGTTTTAGTAAAACAAAAAAAAAACCCCCCCCAACATGTACTGTATGTGTTGGATCAAAATTTCATTTATTTTTATCCAAAATATGATTTTTTTGCATTTATCATTTTTTCAATGTTGTAATACTGAATTCCTATACTTTCATATTTGATGTTGATAAAAAAAATTCTTTTAATATGAAACATATTTTCAAAATTTCTATTTTTTAAAAAAATAGTACTGTTATATTCAATTTACTAAGTTAATGTTTTTCTTTATTTGATTAATCAATTTTAATGTATTTCTAATATTTAAAATTTAAACACATTTGTTCCATTTACAAATTTTTTATATTAGAAAAATAAGATTATTATTTGAAAAGCAATAAACAAAAAAAATTGGTGATTGTTTTCTTTTTTTTTTTGTGTTTTTTATGGAAAAATATGAAATATGCCACTAAATTTAAAATTTTGTAACAAACATGCCTTTGATTTATATGACTATTAAAGATGCCTAAAAACATGACGTTTATCAATTTATTTAGAGAAAATTACAAAAACTCCCATTAGGTTTGCTCGACCCTATAGTTTTGTCACAATGTTTTGAAATACCTACTCTTACCCCCTGAAACGTTAACAATGTTATTTACTGTTAATATAAAAATGAGAAAATGTTTGACTTTGCCCTCATAACTTTCTTCTATAAAAACTTCACCCTTAACCATTACAATCCTTTCAAATAAAACCAATTAATTTGAAAAAAAATAGCTATAGACTTCATTTGCTATTCTCAACCAACTAGTTAGTAATGATGTAACACCCCCATATCCCACATGGGTGAATTGTGGGAAGTCTTATATAGATATATAGGCTCCAAGTCCAGAACATAAGCACCTAGCGCTTATCCTTTTCTAACGAATAGCCCATGTGGTGTGGGCAGGTATTCCGTTGACTGGTTCTGGACTTGGGTCGTTACAGATGGTATCAAAGCCAGGTTTGGTTCAAAGTATATGGTTGAGTCTGCTGGTATGGGACGGGAGAACCTCCTTATACTGATAGTCCATTCCTAAGCACCTAGCGCTTATCCTTTTCTAAAGGATAGCCCATGTGGTGTGGCAGGTGTTTCGTTGATCAGTTCTGGATTTGGGTCATTATAGATGGTATCAGAGCCAACCCGGGACCACGATGGTGTGGCAAAGTGGCCATGCACATGCATCGTCTATCAGGACTGATCTTGGATTCTGGAGGCTACTGGGCCAGGGGCTAAGTAGTCAGATTAGAGAGGTCACTTGAGACCAAGTAATCTGATTGACCACGACGGGGATGTTGGGTACATAAGTGGGTAGTTTGCAACATGCCCATCGTCCCACATGAGTGACTTGTGGGAAGCCTTATGTGATTCGAGAGGTTACATTTCCAGAACATAGGCACCTAGCGCTTATCTTTTTCCAAAGGATAGCCGATGTAGTGTGGGCAGGTGTTTCGTTGACCGGTTTTGGACTTGGGTCATTACAGATGGTATCAGAGCCAGGTTTGACCCCAACGGGGATGTTGTTGAGTACGCCGGTATGGGACGGGGGAGTTTGTAACACCCCCCCCATATCCCACATGGGTGAATTGTGGGATGCCTTATGTGGATATATAGGCTCCAATTCTAGAACATAAGCACCTAGCACTTATCCTTTTCCTAAGGATAGCCCATGTGGTGTGGGCAGGTGTTCCGTTGACCGGTTCTGGACTTGGGTCGTTACAGTTGGTATCAGAGCCAGATTCGAGGAAGGCAGCGACCTCACTCAGTAAGTATGCTTCTTGTTTGTTTGCTAAGTTAGAGACCTTGGATAGGTTTCGAAAAGTTTCCATAATTGAGCATAATATATTAGCAAGTTTATAAACAAAAGTTAACAACTTGGCTTTCAATAAGGGGACTCGTAAAATAATATACCAATTAATTTAACGTCTAAAATGATATAGGAGTTACCTAGAGCCTCACCTAGTGTTATAAGTTAAAAGTTACTTCCAAAGTTGTTTAACTACGTTGGACTAAACCTTTTTCCTTTTTAGGTCATGGACCCACATGAGTACCCTGCCTTGGGTCTTGGGCGAGGCGCACAGGATGAGCCGCCATCTCATGGTCGAGGACGACCCCCACGAGGTCGAGGCCAGAATGCTCAAGTGCCTGGACAGGACATGCTGAATCATGGGCAACAAGCCCAGAATCTTGGTCAGCAGGCCAATGATGATCCATTGCGTCAGACAGTCATTGCCTTAGGCCAGTACTTTCAAAATTTGAATGAGCGGGAGCAGCAGCCTCATGCCCCAGCCAGATGTCAGCATAGGGCCGACCTACTTGAGCGGTTCAAGAGGCTAACTGGTGAGTATACTGGTGGGGTTAACCCTACCAAAGCTGAGGAGTGGATCAGGGCTTCGGAGAGGACACTTACAGCTTTGAGAATTCCAGAAGAGGACAAGGTGGACTTAGCTACCTTTAGCTTGGTTGAGGAGGCCCAGACATGGTGGGAGGCCACTCGACCAGGGGTTCCGAGAACTGAGGGTGGATATATCACTTGGGAGACATTCGTGCATACTTTCTATGGTCGATACTTCTCTGAGGCCATGAGGGACAGAAAAGAGCAAGAGTTTCTTGCACTGGTACGGGGGAGCATGACAGTAGATCAGTACACAGCTAGATTTAATGCCTTGGCCCGTTATGCTGAGCACATTGTGGCACATGAACCAAGGAAAATCAAGAGGTATGTTAATGGTTTGCGTGACGAGCTGGCAGATAGGCTGATTATGCAAGAAATTGATACCTTTGAGAAGGCAGTATCCTTAGCTCAACGGGGTGAGGCAAGGATGCAAGATAAGCAACTATCTAGACCGCTTGACACGACTCAGAGTCGTATGCCATCACGACCTACATATGCAGGCAGTTTCCATCCTATACCACGACCGATGCCTGCCCAGGGGCGAGGACATTTTGGCAGAGGTCAGCCAATCGATAGCAGAGCTACCCGACTACAGCTTAATGAGACAGGAGGGTCTATAGTGCGACCGGTTTTTTAGGGCCAGGGAGGGCCTAGATGTCAGACTTGTCATTTCTTTCACCCAATTGGAGGGCGGTGTGTGACCTGTTTCTATTGCCAAGAGATAGGGCATCTATCCAAGCAATGTCCTAAGAGGGATGCTCAACTAGCAGTACACGTTCCACCAGCAGCACCGGTAGGACCACCAACAAAGAAACCTCGTGTGGCAGGACGTGTTTACGCAGTGACAGCCGAGGAGGCAGAGGATGCTCCAGGTGTGGTGCAAGGTACGCTGTTATTTATAGCTTTTAATTATAGCCTTTAATTTCAAGTTCATGGTAGTGGCATGCTTAGGTTAGTGATTATTTGAATTGATCGTAGGTACTCTTTCTATTTCTGGGTTTCCTGCTAGAGTTCTTATAGACTCAGGGTCCACGCATTCTTTCATATCTCCTAGACTAGCAAATCAGTTAGGCATGCCTGTTAAAGAGCTTCCTTTCATACTAGTGGTTTCTACACCATCAGACACTAGTATGAGTTCTACTCGTGTACTTCAATCTTGCTCGCTTTCTGTCGGAGGACGCAATTTAGACTCTGACCTCTTTGTGCTTGGGATATCTGAATTTGATTGTATTTTGGGCATGGATTGGCTACATCGCCACAATGCTAAAGTGGATTGCTATCAGAAGCTAGTTACTTTCTCCTTGCCTGATGGGTCAGAAGTGCAATTTGTTGGGGATAAAAAGGGCTTCACTCCAATCTTAATTTCTAGCTTGCAAGCTAATAGATATCTCCGTCAAGGTGGTGTTGGCTATTTGGCTTATGTGCAGACAGAGTCAGAGAAGCCTGAATCAGTAGCTGGTATTCCCATTGTGGAAGAATTTCCAGAAGTGTTTCCAGAGGAGTTACCTGGAATGCTACCTAGCCGGGATGTTGACTTCACCATTGATTTATTGCCAGGAACGGCTCCTATCTCTCAAGCACCTTATTGAATGGCTCCCTCAGAAATGGCGGAACTAAAAAGTCAATTACAGGAGCCTCTCGAAAAGGGGTTCATACGTCCAAGTACCTCACCTTGGGGTGCTCCTGTTTTATTCGTGAAGAAGAAGGATGGCAGCTTGAGGATGTGCATCGATTATCGACAGCTGAATTTGGTGACGATAAAGAATAGGTACCCTTTACCTCAGATTGATGACCTGTTTGATCAGCTGAGGGGATCATCAGTGTTCTCCAAGATCGATTTGAGGTCTGGGTACTATCAACTGAAAATCAAAGAGGGAGATGTGTCAAAGACAGCATTCAGGACTCGTTATGGGCATTATGAGTTTTTAGTAATGCCCTTCGGGTTAATGAATGCACCCGCAACTTTCATGGGCCTAATGAATAGGGTGTTCCAACCATACCTAGATCAATTTGTCATCATTTTCATAGATGATATTCTGATTTACTCACCAGATGCTGAAAGCCATAGAGAACATTTGAGGATTGCACTTCAGACGTTGAAGGAACATAAGCTGTATGCAAAGCTGAGCAAGTGCAAGTTTTGGTTGGACAGTGTCACCTTTTTAGGCCATTTGGTAACTAAGGAAGGAATTTCAGTGGATCCTAGTAAGGTTGAAGCTGTGGTGAACTGGCAACAACCGAAGACCGTGTCTGAGATTCGGAGTTTATTGGGCTTGGCTGGGTATTATAGACGTTTTGTAGAAGGTTATTCAAAGCTGGCACGCCCTTTGACCCAACTGACTAAGAAGGATCAACCATTCCAGTGGACCGAGCAGTGCGAAAATAATTTTAAGGAGTTGAAGAAGCGATTAGTCTCTGCACCTATTCTTACTCTTCCTGATGGGCAGAGTCATTTTGCAGTTTATACAGATGCATCACATCAGGGGCTTGGCTGTGTATTGATGCAGACGGGAAAGGTGATCGCTTATGGGTCTAGGCAGTTGAAGCCTTATGAGCTTAATTACCCAACTCATGATTTGGAGTTGGCAGCTGTCATACATGCGTTAAAGCTTTGGAGACATTATTTATATGGAGAAGAGTTTGAGGTCTTCACTGATCACAAAAGCCTACAGTATCTATTGTCACAGAGGGAACTCAATAATCGACAGCGTCGTTGGGTTGAATATCTCTCCGATTATAATTGCACTATTCAGTATCACCCAGGTAAAGCCAACCTAGTGGCTGATGCTTTGAGTAGAAAAATGGGTGCTAAACTGAATGCTATGGTGGTTTCTGAGTGGAAACTACTAGAGGAGTTTAGTCATATGAGCTTAGGTGTTCAAGTGAAGGGACCCCAGGTTCTCATGGCCAGTTTGCATATGGAGCCTACACTTGTGGCAAGGGTCAAGGAGGCGCAAAAGGAGGATCCACAATGCCGAGAATGGTCAGTTCTAGGGCAAAAAGGATTCAGTGTGGATGTGGATGGTACCCTAAAATTTCAAAATAGAATTGTTGTTCCCCAAGGTAGTGAGGTAAAGTATGATGTTTTATCGGCGGCACATGCATCTCGGTTGACCATCCACCCGGGGGGCACCAAGATGTACCATGATTTGAAGAAAAGCTTTTGGTGGAGTGGCATGAAGAAGGATATTGCAGAGTTTGTATCTAGATGTCTGACTTGTCAGAAGGTCAAAGTAGAACACCAGAGACCTGGAGGACTGCTACAGCCATTAAAGATTCCTCAATGGAAGTGGGATGACATTGCAATGGATTTCATAGTCGGGCTACCTGCCACTCGTCGTCGACATGATGCAATATGGGTTATAGTTGATCGGTTAACCAAGTCAGCCCACTTTTTGGCAATCCAAAAGACTTGGCCTGTAGCTAGATTAGCTGAATTATACATATCTGAGATAGTTCGTCTTCATGGAGTACCGAGGAGCATTGTTTCTGATAGGGATCCACGATTCACATCACAGTTTTGGCAGGCTTTACAAGAACAGTTGGGCACTGTGACATTAATGAGCACCGCTTATCATCCACAGACAGATGGGCAGTCGGAGAGGACTATACAAACTATTGAGGATATGCTTAGAGCTTGTGCACTGGATTACAAGAACTCCTGGGATAATGACCTGCCACTAGTGGAGTTTGCTTATAATAATAGCTATCACTCCAGCATTCAGATGGCCCCATATGAGGCTTTGTATGGACGTAGTTGTCGTACTCCGGTGTGTTGGGAAGAAGTGGGCGACAGGCCTTTATTAGGACCAGATTTGGTACAACAAACTTCAGATAAGGTCAAAATAATCAAACAACGATTGGTAGCGGCTCAAGATAGGCAGCGGAGTTATGCAAACCAGAGGCGTCGTCCCTTGGAGTTTTCTGTTGGTGATCATGTGTTCCTAAAGGTGTCACCGACCAAGGGAGTTCAACGCTTTGGAGTGAGAGGAAAGTTAGCCCCGCGCTTTGTTGGACCTTTTGAAGTTTTAGAACGGGTTGGAGAGGTGGCTTATAGAGTAGCTTTACCACCTAACTTGGCTAGAATTCATAACGTGTTCCATGTGAGTAATATTCGAAAGTATCAGCCAGATCCAGCACATGTTATTCCGTGGGAGCCGTTGCAGTTACGCGAGGATTTGACTTACGTCGAGGAGCCTTTGGCCATTGTGGATCGTAGAGAAAAGGTTCTGCGCAACAAAGTCATTCAACTGGTAAAGGTCATTTGAAATAATCATGGAGAGCAAGAAGCAACCTGGGAAGTTGAGGATGAGCTTCGAAAGAAGTATCCACAGCTTTAAGGTACCTTTCAACACCCTCTTTCAAATTTGGGGACAAATTTCTTTTAAGGGGAGGATGCTGTAATAACCCTAGAAATTAAGTAAAATAAAATTACCAAATTACCCTAAATAAATAAATAAAAATAAAAAAACAAAAATTAAAATAATAATAATAAGTAAATAAAATAAATAAATAAAGATAAAGTAATTAACATTTTGTCCTCAAGGGTATTTTTGTAATTTTACCTGTCCTCAAGGGTATTTTTGTAATTTTACCTATCAATTTAGAAAATCAATATAAAATTAAGAATCTTGATCCTTAGATGATTCCTTTAGTGGTTATTAAGTCAAATTCCAAACCGGAAGCTCAAAGTCATTTTCTTTATGTTAGGGGCATTTTTGTCATTTACAACCGAGCATCGGATGGAAAATCTGGGATCACCATTGGATTCTTCTCAAAAAAATGAGTCAAGAGAAATTTACATCACTCAATTCTGAATTCGTTTGCTTAAGTTTCCCAAATTTTAGCCAACGCGCATATGGGGTTTAAACCGGGTTCGTACTACCACTACATAGGATTATTTTTCTTTTTGTCCCTAACCCTAATTTCATTCTTATAAAACACCAGCCGCAAAACACCTACTAGCTTTTAGAACCGTAAAAAAAAAAAAAAGGAATTACCAATTTAGTTTTCCTAATTAATTACCTGGCCATCATTACCTTTTTATTATATTATTACTTATTTTGCCCTACGTTTCTATTTGGCGTGAAGCTTAATTCACCTCACAGACCTTTTCAACATTTCGGCACTTCTCCCCATCAACCGCCGCCTAAGCCATAGGAAGAAAATTGGATTTTTCTGCAAGAAGATCGTCCACAATTCTTTCATCCCTTTTGCGCCGATTGTTTGTCTCCACCTAGTGCTCCATCAAACTTGTGTAAGTCATCTCTCCATGCTTTGATTCTTGGTTATTCAAAAAAAAAAAACTAGAACGTTAATTTAATTCCATATTTTACCTAGATTTATTAGATTGAGGAGAAACCCTATTGGAACACAAAAACGATCCTACACGCACCGGCGATTCCGAATTCATTTGTGTAAGTCTAAATTATTCTATATCCCTCTTTTAATTTTTTTTTCCACACCTAAAGGCCTTATATCTTTGCTGTAAATATTTGGTAGATTATCATTAATCCAAGTTTTGGGTTTTTCCACTCGTTTCCGGTGCAATCTTGTCCATACTTGGTTCTAAGCCCCGGTAAGCCACCGTAGCCTCTTTTAAAAATTATCTTGGCTGCCAATTTCGAATATTACAGCCCTAATAATTCTCTTTTCCTTGCTGTCCATGTTGTTACAAAGGGTTAGAAAATCCTTACTTGAAGGTTTGGTGCTTCTTTGGACTCCCGGAGCGCCAGAGATCCCGAAAACACATCGGTAACCGAAATAAAAACTTTTTCCTTCCAAGATCAGTTTTTAAAGCTACTAAATGAGTATATAACTCAGTGTGTGGCCGCTGTAATTTTTAGGATCAATATCAAGAAGGCTCCCGGCACGATCCCGAATAGGCACGAGGCCACCGAAGACACCCCGAGACCCTTTTTGCCCACTAGGTAAAATTTCGGCCTAGATGTTAAGAACATGAACCTTCCAAGTACCATTTAGGAAAATTTCTAAATTTTAGCACATTTTCTAATTTTCTACCTTACTAACATTTTGTAGGACCGTCCTAGGAAATCGCCCCTTTCGCCGTATTATTCTGAACTAGGTAAGGGGAAAGAGCGGGTTATTTCTCGTGGGCCCTCTTAGGCCCAAAATAAGCATCAACCCGAATAATAAATTTTAAGTAAATAATTGGGCTAAACAAAATCTTTAAATGCGTGGGCAACATGGGTAGGGTCATTAATTAGTTTTTCTAGAATTTTATTTTATCTTATTTTATTTTATTTTATTTTATTTTATTTTAGTTTTCTTCCATTGAAATGTAATTTTGGTTGGTTGGTTGGTTGGTTGTAATGATGTGATGTATGATGTATGTTTGGCGCTAGTATCATACTAGGACCGCTTGTAACAAGAATTAAATTAGAAATATGTTAGGACCGCCTAAATAAACGCCGCTAGTACCATGTTTAGGGCCGGCGAGACAAACACCGCTAGTACCATGTTTAGGGCCGACAAACTCACTAGCAACATGATGAGATTGGAAGCAACCGTTAGTGGCATGTTAGGGCCGTAATAAATTATTATAAGCCGATAGATAAAGGATTAGGAGCGTAAATGCTAAATGACCAATTTAGAAAGAATTCACGAGAAATGAGATGAACATTTATCACAAATACACTTAAAAGATATCATTGATTGTCATGACATCATGTAACACTAAACTAAGATAACACGATAAAAGAAATAGGATGCACTAGAATCATGGCATTCTACTAAAAAGAGCTAAAATAAAATGAGCTACGGTCATGCATCAATTGATTGTTGCATATGATTGATGTTTGTCATACACAAGATTGCATTAAGTAAAAGATTTGAAGAGTAAGATAAAATACGAGGCATGCAAGGTTGGTGACGAACCATATCTACATGACCTAACAAGCCGTAAATTTAGACGAGAGGTTCGGAACGGACGATTCGAACCCGAGAGGCATGTTAGGGTGGCGGCGGACCGTCCCTAGTCATGACCCGATATTGACACGGAGTATGGAGATATGATTTGTGCGCTGTCAGACCATAGCTGGCGAGGGACCATGCTTATGGCTGGTATCACGAGAGGCTCTACCTCGGCGTAGGTATCCCGAGAGGCTCTGGCTTGGTGGCATCCCTAGTGGCACTGCCTAAGAGTTATCCCGAGAGTGGGTGATGTACACACTCACCACCCTAGGTTCGTCCGACGGCATTTAAGTATTGGATTAAATGATCGATCAATAAGATATTATTTAATCGAAAAAATGAATTATGCATATGCATGGTAGTTCAAGCATGCTAGTAGGACTTTGATATTGTTGTTATGATGTTGTATGGAATTGTTCTTTAATTAAATTGCTACAACTTAAATTTTGTTATTCATTGTTGTTTGTTACGGGAATATTAGGACTTACGTGATGGGCCTGATACTTCCCCCTTATTGAGTAAGTTGTGCTCACCCCTCATTCTAACATGTTTTTCTTAGGTGAGTACTGTGAGGAGACAGAGTACACTGAACCATATAATGAGGTTCAAGATGTGGAGCAGACTGAGTGAGGGTACGCTGTAGCCCCTCGAAGGTAGAACTGGCTGGGACTGGATTTCAACTTGGTGTTTTTTGATTTCTAAAGAAACATATGGTTTGGTTTAAGTTGACACATTTTGCGCATATTAGTTTTCCTGGGATTGTCACTTAACTACTTTGATTTCATTTAATACTTTCATTGTTTGGAAAATAATTTAAATAAAATGTTTTACCTCATATTTCTTAAATTATTTTTAATTAAATGCTTTATAATTCTGGGAATTTAAGATATCTTTTAAAATTAAGGTTTATAAAATTTGGGGCGTAACAGTTTCAATTTCAAACAAGTTTTGATTGTTTGCATTCCCAACAAGTTTTGAATGTCTCCATTCTAAACAGGTGGTGACTATTTCTATTTCATTCTAAAGAGTTATGAATGTTTGCATTCCAAACAAGTTATGAATGTTTTCATTTTATTCAGAACAACTTATGAATGTGTCCATTCCAAACAAGTTGTGAATGTTTCCATTTCATTCTAAACATGTTATGAATGTTTCGATTCCAAACAAGTTGTGAATGTTTCCATTTCATTCTAAACAAGTTATGAATGATTCAACTCCAAACAAGTTTTGAATATTTGTATATCATTCTAATCGTGTTGTGAATGTTTTCATTTCATTCTAAACAAGTTTTGAATGTCTACATTTCATTCTAAAAATGTTTTGAATATTTCTATTCCATAAAGGTTGTGAATGTTTCTGTTCCAAACAAGTTGTGACTTGTTTCCATTGCAAACTTATTGTAAATGTTTCGAGTTCATGCAAAACGTGTTCTGAATCTTTCCTCTCAAAACAAGTTATGAACGTTTCCATTCAAAATAAGTTGTCAAAGTTCCTATTCCAAACAAGTTGTGAAAGTTTCGATTTCATTCTAAATAAGTTGTGAAGGTTTCCATTCTAAACAAATTGTGAATGTTTCCATTTCATTCTGAACAAGTTGTGAATGTTTCTAGTCCAAATATGTAGTGAATTTTTCCATTTCATTCTAAACATGTTGTCAATATTTCCATTCCAAAACAAGGTGTGAATATTTCCAAACATGTTGTGAATGTTTGCACTTCATTAGAAACAACTTGTGAATGTTCCAATTCCATTCAAGCTTTGAATGTTCCCATTTCAAACAATTTGTGAATGTTCTCAAATGAGTTGTGAAAGTGTCCACTTCATTCCAAACAAGTTTTGAATGTTTCTATTCCAAACATGTTGTGAATGCTTTCATTTAATTCTCGACAAGTTCTGAATGCCTCTATTTCATTCAAAACAAGTTGTGAATGTTTCCATTCAAAACAAGTTGTGCATGTTCCATTTCATTCTAAACAAGTCATGAATGTTTCCATTCCAAACAACTTATGAATGTTTTCACCCAAACAAGCTATGATTGTTTCCCTTCCATACATATTGTGAATGTTTCCATTTCATTCTAAACAACTTTTGAAAGTTTCCTCTTCAAACAGGTTATGAATGTTTCCATTCCAATCAAGTTATAAAAGTTTCCACTCCGAATGAGTTATGAATGTTTCGCTTTCATTCTAAACAAGTTGTGAACATTTACTTTGCACTTTGAACAAGCTATGAATGTTTCCATTCCGAAAATGTTCTGAATTTTACCATTTCACTCTTAACATGTTATGAATGTTTCTAGTCCAAATAGCTTACGAATATTTCCAAACAAGTTGTGAATGTATCGAAACAAGTTATGCATGTTTTAATTTCATTCAAGCTATGAATGTTTATTTTTCAAACAAGTTGTGAATATTTCCAAACATGTTATGGATGTTTCTATGTCATTCAAGATATGAATGTTTCTGTTTCAAACAAGCTGTGAATGTATCATTTTCATTCAATACAAGTTGTGAATGTTTCCATTCTAAACAAGTTGTGAACATTTTCATTTTATTCACAACATGTTGTGAATGTTTCTCTTTCATTATAAACAAGTTGTGAATGTTTCCATTTTAGTCAAGTTGTGATTGTTCCATTTCATTTTGAATAAGTTGGGAATGTTTCCATTTCATTCTCAACAAGTTCTTAATGTTTCCATTTCAAACAAGTTTTGAATTTTTACATTCCAGACAAGATGTGAATGTCATCATTCCAAACAACTTGTGAGTGTTTCTATTTCATTTTAAACAAGTTATCAATATCTCCATTACAATCAAGTTTAGAACATTTTCATTCTAAACAACTCATGATTGTTTCCATTCCAAACAAGTTGTGGATATTTCTAGTTCATTCAAAACAAGTTCTGAATATTTATGTTTCAAACACAACTTGTGGATGGTTTCTAAGCATTCACAAACCTATTTGTGAATGAAAAAAATTCAAACAATTTGTGAATGTTTCCATTCCAAACAAGTTTTGGATGTTTATATTCAAAACAAGTTATAATTGCCTCTATTCCAAACTAAATTTGAATGTTTCGAATCCATTCTAAACAAGTTGCAAATGTTTCCATTCAATTCCAAACAAGTTATGAGTATTTCAATTCCAAATAGCTTGTGAATGTTTCTATTTTATTCTAAACAAGTTGGGAATTAAAATGAATTGGAAACATTAACAACTTTCTTGGAATAGAAACACTCACAACATGTTTCGAATGAAATGGAAACATTCAGAACACGCTGTAATGCAAACATTTAGAACTTGTTTTGAATGAAATGGAAACATTCTCAACTTATTTGGAAAGGGAACATTAACAACTTGTCCAGTTAATAATGGATAGATCAGTGAATTGTTTGGAGTCAAATGGAAACAAACAAAACTTTTTTAAAATGAAATGGAAACACTTCATTCACAAGGGGAAAGATTGGAAACGTTCACAACATGTTTAGACACATAGGAAATAAATTACCTTGATTTTATAACTTGTTTAGGCTCAAAAAAAATTTACAAGTAAGCAGTTTATCATTCAAATGGAATCAGTGCACCACATCACTTACATAGCCAAAACATTCCTCAAATTGTTTGGAATAAATGGAAATATTACATACACTTGTTTAGATGCAAACATTCACAATTTATGGTCTGAATTGAATATAAATATTCACAAGTTGTTTAGAATGAAATGAAAATATTCAGAACTTAGTTTAGAATGCCTGAGAACATTCATAATTTGTTTAAAAGGAATAAGTGAAAGCAATCACAAAAAATTTGGACCATTCACATGTACTTGTGTTTGAAATGACCATGGAAACATTCATAACTTGTTTAGAATGGAAACCTTTACAATTTGTTTTGAATGAATGAAAAATCAAAACTTCACAACTTAGTTTGAAAGTGAAACATTCAGCTAACTTGAAATGAATGAAATGAAACATTCAGTAACTTTCATTGATGAAACATTAGTAACTTGTTTGGACTTGTAAAAAATTCAACTTGTTTTGAATGGAAACATTCAAAACATGCAAGAATAAAATGGAAAATTTTCAACCTATTTACAATCAAATGGAAACATTCACACTTATTTAGAATGAAATACAAACATCACAACTGGTGAAATGTGGCATGCAACTTTGTTTACCATGGTTAGAAACATTCAAACTTGTTTGGAATGGAAACATTCATATCTTGTTTTACAATAAATGGAAAGCATTCCTCAACCTTTGCTTGGAATTAGGAGCATTCACAACAATTGTTTAGAACTAAATTTGAACAATCACAACTTACCCCAAGTGGAAACATTCATCACTTGTTTACTTGAAATAGAAACATTCACAACTTTTTAGAATGGAAGTGAAACACTCCCAAACACTTTGGTTGGTTCATCAAACCCATGGCTCTCTTCCAAAATTAGCCTTACTTTGAATGGAAACATTTTAATTTATTTTGAATGAAAAAAGCTTCCAAATGTTGCTTAGAATGAAATAGAAACATTCAGAACTTGTTTAGAATGAAATGCAAGATTCATGGTGGTTTGGAAACAATGGAAACATTCATGGCTTGTTTTCAATCAATGGAGTTCAAAATTTGGTTAGAATGAAATGAAAAGTATTTACAACTTGTTTGGAATGGAATGGAAAACATTCATAACTTGTTTGGAATGAAATGGAAAAATTCACAACTTGTTTAAGAAAGACCACTTTATGGAAACTGTTACCACCTCAACACAATGGGAAAATTACAATATAAATCATAATGGTTATAAACCATTATATAGCATAATTTTTACCATAGTGAATGAAATCCTATAATTGGATACCCCAATTTCATAAGTGTGCAAACACTTCATTCACAAGGGGAAAGCCCTCCAAAGCTTGGACAACTATAAGGTTTACACATAGGACAATTAATTACCTTAATGCCTTTAGTGTTTCCTTTGGCTCCAAACTTGTTTACAAGGAAGCAGCCCATCATTCACACTAGGTAGCTTTCATACCATTCATATACATAGCCAAAACATTACTCAAATGTTTACATTCTTGTCTCATTTTACATTGAGTACATGAATTTCCAAAATCTTACTAAAAATGTCTTAACTTGCTTGAAATACAAGCAATCCTTAGGTTTTCTTGAGGGCCTGAGACAACTTGTAACACTCTTAAAAGGATGTTGATCATGCCTTCTGCAGAAAACAATAAGTACCATCACTAAAAATACCAAATGTATGCTTCCTAAAATCACCAAAATTCTCAGATTCACATTTTTGCATATTGAAGTTCATGTATATGAAATTCAGAGGCATTAATCCAACAATTATGTTAATTTGAAGGTGATCTTTCAGCGTAATGAAATAACATAATTGAGGGGAGTAAATTTCATTGAGAAACTTCCCTGGTCTAGTACTTGGTTTCTGGAGCGGGTTGTGATAATACATAAAAACTAGCATATGTGGAGACTAAAATGAAATATGTAGTCTACATATGGGTACAAGTTGGAGAACTTGCTGCACCGACCCACAACATGACAAACACATGAAATGTGGCAGTTATATATGTCATAGGTTAGTCCATAAAACACATAATAAACATAACCAAATCACTATGGAAGCCCTCATCAAGGTAATGCTTGGTCATAGGAGGATTTTAACACTAGTTAGTACTAACTTTGGGCTCTAGAAACCCTCAACTTGACTGCCATCATTGTGCACTTCACATATCAGGTCACAAAACCTTGTATGATCAAGTGGGACTTGTCCCTCATGTAAGCTTGGTTCATGAATCTTCGGGCTCTTGATCCAAGACTTAGCCATGGCCATCCATGGATGAGTTGATATATGATATCAATGTCATGAGTTTAAGTTGGTCTACTCGGTAATCAAGAAACCAAAGATTGGGCTAAAGAGTGACACATTCCATGTCTCGTGCTTAGTCTTGATATCTTGGACAAAGGGACAATTTGCATATATCAATTGATTTCATAAAGGTTTAGTTCGATTCACCAAATCTTGTCACTTGGTAGGCTATGGATGTGTTGGAGACACCGCTGGCATTGCTTATGGATCATAAATGTGATTTATGATCATTGCCAATAATGGCCCTTAACGAGCCTTAAGGGCACGCAACACACACTTAACAGCTTAACCTTTGCTTTATGTCATTTTCCTTGGCTACAAATTTGGGTTTCTTTTCCTTAATCTCATTGGCCCACAATTTGACTTGAGCCATCTTAAGCCCGAAATTAAATCCTAATTGGATTAGGGCTTTGAAACCCATTAAACTTGGAAGTTGAGACTTAAAATACAAAAGCTTTTAAGTGAGAACCAAGGTCTCCTTGCCCTAGGACATTTAGGTCCTTAAACTCTTTTAGTGTTTCCTTTGTCCAAGCTAGTCTTCCATGAGCAATTTGGTCCTCCAATAGCACTTTCATACCATTTGGATATCCTTCCCATAACTCTCCAAATCTCTTTCTTGAGCCTTTGCAATTCAACTACCCAAATTTTGTGAAATCTTACAAAAAAGTCCATAGGTTGCTTGACCGACAAGCAATATTAAGGCTTTTCTTGGGGGTTTACCCCGTTTCAACTTGGAACACTTTTAAGGAGGTGTTGATCATTCCTTTTACCCCCACACTTCAATCACTATGGTGAGAATTACACAATATAATGGTTTTTAGCCATTATGACGCACTTGTAATTCTCCCATTTTTATGAGGTGGTAACAGTTTCCACTCAGAACAGGTTGTGAATCTTTACATTTCATTATAAACAAACTGTGAATGTTTTCATTTCATTCCATACAAGTTGTCTATGTTTCCCATTTATTCTAAACAAGTTGTAAATGTTTTTAATTCATTCTAAACCAGTTGTTAATGGTTCAAACAAAACAAGTTCTGTATGTTTCCAATTCAAGTTAAACAAGTTTTGAATGTTTCCACTCCAAACAAGTTGTAAATGTTTCCCTTTTATGCCAAACAAGTTGTGAATGTTTCCGTTTTATTCTAAACAAGTTCTGAATGTTTCTGTTCCAAATGAGTTGTGAAGTTTTCGTTTCATTCTAACCTACTTGTGAATGTTTCCATTTCATTCTAAAAAAGTTTTGACGTTTTTGTCTCCAAACAAGTTCTAAATGTTTCCATTTGAAACTAGTTGTGTTTGTTTCCATTTCATTCTAAACAAGTTATGAGTGTCTCCATTGCAAAGATGTTTTGGATGTTTGCATTTCATTCTAAGAAAGTTGTGAATATTTCCACTCCAAAATTTCCATTTCATTCTAAACTAGTTGTGAATGTTTCCATTTCATTCTAAACTAGTTGTGAATGTTTCCATTTCATTCTAAACAAGTTGAAAATGTTTACATTGCGAACAAGTTAGGAATGTTTGCAATTCATTCCAAACAAGTTGTGAATGTTTCCAATTTATTCGAAATAAGTTATGAATGTTTACATTCCAAACAAGTTGTGAATGTTTGCATTTTATTCTAAAGAAGTTGTGAATGTTTCCATTCCATTCCAAACAAGTTGTGAACGTTTCCATTTCATTCTAAACAAGTTGTGAATGTTTCCATTCCCAAACAAGTTGTGAATGTTTCCATTCCCAACAAGTTGTGAACGTTTCTATTCCAAACATGTTGTGAATATTTCTATCTCATTCTAAAGAAGTTGTGAATGTTTCCATTCCAAATAAGATGTTAATGTTACCGTTTCATTCTAAACAAGTTGTTACTACTTCCATTCAATTCCAAAGAAGTTGTTAATGTTTCTATTTCATTCTAAAACTAGTTGTGAATATCCCTATTTTCATTCTAAACAAGCTGTGAATTTTTCAATTTCGTTCAGAATAAGTTGGGAATGTTTCCATTTGATTATGAACAAGTTGTGAGTGTTTCCATTTTATTGTAAACTAGTTGTGATTGTTTCCATTTTATTCTAAACTAGTTGTGATTGTATCCATTAAAAACAAGTGCTCAATGTTTCCATTTCAAACTAGTTCTAATTTTTTTCATTCTAGATAAGTTATGAATTTTTCGATTCCATTCCAAACAAGTTATGAATGTTCCCATTTTATTCTAAACTACTTGTTAATCTTTTCATTCCAAACAATTTGTGAATGTTCCCAGTTCATTCTAAATAGCTTGTGAATGTTTCCATTCCAAACAAGTTGTGAACATTTTCATTTCATTCTAAGCTAGTTGTGAATCTTTCTACTCCAAACATGTTCTAACTATTTCCATTTCATTCTAAACATGTTCTGAATGTTTCCATTTCATTCAAAAGAAGTTGTGAATATTTTTATTTCATTCTAAGCAAGTTCTAAATGTTTTCATTTCATTCTAAACTAGTTGTAAATGTTTCCATTTAATTCTAAACAATTTGTGGATGTTTTCATTCCAAACTAATTGTGAACATTTGCATTTTACTCTAACCAGGATGTGAAAGCTTCCATTTCAATCTAAACTAATGGCAGATGTTTCCATTTCACTACAAACAAGTTTTGAAAGTTTCTATTCTGAACTAGTTGTGAATGTTTCCATTTCATTCTACACAAGTTGTGAATGTTTCCATTTATTCCAAACAAGTTGTGAATTTTTCCACTCCGTTCAAAACAAGTTATGAATGTTTCCATTTCAATCTAAACAACTGGTGAATGCTTTCCCTTCATTCTAAACAAGTTTTGAATGTTTCTGATTCATTCTAAACATGTTGTGAATGTTTCCATTCCAAACAAGTTGTGAATATTAGCATTTCATTCCAAACAAGTTGTGAATGTTTCCATTTCATTCCAAACAAGTTGTGAATGTTTCCATTTCATTCCAAACAAGTTGTGAATGTTTCCATTTCATTCCAAACAAGTTGTGAATGTTTCCATTTCATTCCAAACAAGTTGTGAATGTTTCCATTTCATTCCAAACAAGTTGTGAATGTTTCCATTTTTTTCCAAACTAGTTGTGAATGTTTCCATTTCATTCCAAACAAGTTGTGAATGTTTCCATTTCATTCCAAACAAGTTGTGAATGTTTCCATTCCAAACAAGTTGTGAATGTTTCCATTTCATTCCAAACTAGTTGTGAATGTTTCCATTTCATTCCAAACTAGTTGTGAATGTTTCCATTTCATTCCAAACTAGTTGTGAATGTTTCCATTCCAAACTAGTTGTGAATGTTTCCATTTCATTCTAAACAAGTTGTGAATATTTTTCCATTCCAAACTAGTTGTGAATGTTTCCATTTCCAAACAAGTTGTGAATGTTTCTTTCCATTTCATTCCAAACTAGTTGTGAATGTTTCCATTTCATTCCAAACTAGTTGTGAATGTTTCCATTTCATTCCAAACTAGTTGTGAATGTTTCCATTTCATTCCAAACTAGTTGTGAATGTTTCCATTTCATTCCAAACAAGTTGTGAATGTTTCCATTCCAAACTAGTTGTGAATGTTTCCATTTTATTCGAAACATGTTGTGAATGTTTCCATTTTATTCGAAACTTGTTGTGAATGTTTCCATTTCATTCCAAACTAGTTGTGAATGTTTCCATTTCATTCCAAACTAGTTGTGAATGTTTCCATTTCATTCCAAACTAGTTGTGAATGTTTCCATTTCATTCCAAACTAGTTGTGAATGTTTCCATTTCATTCAAAACAAGTTGTGAATGTTTCCATTTCATTCCAAACAAGTTGTGAATGTTTCCATTTCATTCCAAACAAGTTGTGAATGTTTTTATTCTAAACTAGTTGTGAATGTTTCCATTTCATTCCAAACTAGTTGTGAATGTTTCCATTTCATTCCAAACTAGTTGTGAATGTTTCCATTTCATTCCAAACTAGTTGTGAATGTTTCCATTTCATTCCAAACTAGTTGTGAATGTTTCCATTTCCATTTCATTCAAAACAAGTTGTGAATGTTTCCATTTCATTCCAAACAAGTTGTGAATGTTTCCATTTCATTCCAAACAAGTTGTGAATGTTTCCATTTCATTCCAAACAAGTTGTGAATGTTTCCATTTCATTCCAAACAAGTTGTGAATGTTTCCATTTCATTCAAAACAAGTTGTGAATGTTTCCATTTCATTTGAAACAAGTTGTGAATGTTTCCATTTCATTCCAAACAAGTTGTGAATGTTTCCATTTCATTCCAAACAAGTTGTGAATGTTTCCATTTCATTCCAAACAAGTTGTGAATGTTTCCATTTCATTCCATACAAGTTGTGAATGGTTCCATTTCATTCCAAACAAGTTGTGAATGTTTCCACTACATTTCAAATGAGTTGTGAATGTTTCCATTTCATTCCAAACAAGTTGTGAATGTTTTCAATTCATTTGAAACTAGTTGTGAATGTTTACATTTCATTCCAAACAAGTTGTGAATGTTTCCATTTCATCCAAAACAAGTTGTGAATGTTTCCATTTCATTCCAAACTAGTTGTGAATGTTTCCATTTCATTCCAAACTAGTTGTGAATGTTTCCATTTCATTCCAAACAAGTTGTGAATGTTTCCATTTCATTCCAAACAAGTTGTGAATGTTTCCATTTCATTCCAAACTAGTTGTGAATGTTTCCATTTCATTCCAAACAAGTTGTGAATGTTTCCATTTCATTCCAAACAAGTTATGAATGCTTCCATTTCATTCCAAACAAGTTGTGAATGTTTCCATTTCATTCCAAACTAGTTGTGAATGTTTCCATTTCATTCCAAACTAGTTGTGAATGTTTCCATTTCATTCCAAACAAGTTGTGAATGTTTCCATTTCATTCCAAACAAGTTGTTAATGTTTCCATTTCATTCCAAACAAGTTCTGAATGTTTTCATTTCATTCCAAACAAGTTGTGAATGTTTCCATTTCATTCCAAACTAGTTGTGAATGTTTCCTTTTTATTCTAAACAAGTTGTGAATGTTTCCCTTCCATTCCAAACAAGTTGTAAATATTTTCATTTTATTCTGAATAAGATGTGAACTTATCCATTCCAAACCAGTTGTGAATGTTTTCATTTCTCTCTAACCTAGTTGTGAATGTTTTGATTTCATTCTAAAAAAGTTCTGAACATTTTTGCTCCAAACAAGTTCTGAATGTTTCCATTCCAAAGAAGTTGTGAATTTTGCCAATTTATTCCAAATAAGTTGTCAATATTTACATTCTAAACAATTTGTGAATGTTTCATTTTCAAACAAGGTATGAATATTTGGATTTTATTCCAAAGAAGTTGTGAATGTTTCCATTCCATTTCAAATAAGTTGTGAACATTTCCATTTCACTCTAAGCAAGTTGTGAATGTTTCTGACACAGTTGTCCTTGGCCACTCCCCAGGAAGCCTGTGAGAGCTGGTTTCATAGTAGTTGCAATTGGATAGCTATATATGTGCGCGGATTAAAACTCCATTAAGCTAGTTGATTAACCTAGAATATGCAAGATACATGCTTTTTCTGCTTTGACTTGGATTAACAAAATCCATAAAGCTTTGACTTGGGCAAGACATTTCCAAAGAAAACAAATTCAAATAGACAAAACATACAAAATCAACATTTATGTAAGTTTACTGCACATAAGAACTGTGTGGGAGCATTCATATATAAAGTAGACTAATGCCCTCCCCCAAAAGCAACCGTAGAGTCCAGGACTCCTTAAAACATAGACAATAGAGGCAACTAGGTGATACGATCAAAGAAGCCACAACCAATTATGGCAAGGATCCATTGAAGATAACTAGTAGGCCATTAACAAGGAAGAAGGCTAAGGAGCTCACTAGTACACTTCAGGCTTTTGTCTCAAGCCTTTTCATGGAGAATGGGCTTGGAATTTCTTAAGGAGCTGCTGGAACATGCAAGGAATCATATGGAGATGATGGTCAAGCTTGGATTTTGACAGATTGATGATTCTTGATTCATTGGAAAGCTAACATTTGTATCTGAAAATCATATGAAGACCATGAAACCCAGTTTTGATGTTAAGGGGCTCCAATTTAGCTTCAAAGTCGCGATTTGCGAGTCATCGCTGGTTCAGAAGAAGTTGTAGTATTTTTGGCATATCTTTGGCTTTAGATGTCTGTTTTGTGTGATTAAAGTGTTGTTTCACACCTAAGAAAGAGACCTACAACTTTCATGCTTTGAATTTTGAGAAATATTAATTGTATCAAGGTCGAATTTTGGCTTGAAGTTGAAGACACAAGCAAGAACCACCCGAGAAGACTATTTTGGGGTTTTTATGGCCAATCTTATGTTGTAACGTATTTTATTTTTTTTCCTATTTATTTACATTATTTAGGATTTTTTTAGAGCCATGGAAGTGATTTAGGTCACTTAGGATAAATGGAATTCGCTGCACACCTTAAACATGTGTTAAAAGGGTGTAGGAATCCTAGTTTGACTAGGTTTTCTTGAGTCCTTTGTAACTAGGTTTCCTAGGTGACTTGGGCTACGAATTTTGCTGAGTCTTTTACCCTAGTTTAGGCCTATAAAAAGGCACATATTTTGGTTGTAAAACATAGCTTTCAACCAAAATAATATTGCTACTTTGGAGAGATTTCTCTTTGGTTCTTGGTGGACTACCTTGGTGCACAAGTGCGCTTGTGTTCTTGGTGTTCTTATATTTCTCGTTTCTAGTCACAGGTTGATTAGGGGTGGGGTTCTTCAAATCTAGTCTCTTTGATGTCTTGTGGAGCTTGAAAAACATCTTGGATGTGTTTCATTGTGTTTATGTTAGTGTTGTGCCCAAAAGCCAATCATGAGATGATTGTATTTTTGCACATTGAGTCATGATATTTTATTAAGGCATTAATCCAGCAATTATGTTTGTTGTTTTGTTCCTGCGTAACTTAACAAACATAATTGTAACCCTAGAATAATGATATTCTTAAAAGTCCCTGGTCTAGTATTATTGTGGAGCGGGTTGCAATAATACATAACGACTAGCATATGTGGAGACTAATATGAGATATGTAGTCTACATATGGGTACAAGTTGGAGAACTTGTGTACTGGACCGACCCACCATGAGAACACTACATGGATCGTTATATGAGTGTCATAAGTGATTCTCATAGTGATCATGGTATATGTAGTCCTTCGACCTAAGATCATCAAGGTTCCCTGCATGTGAGTCACATACTTTGATACTTTCCTTTGTTGCTCGTAACTGAGTGAACTTGAAGGATATCATTGGGTATGCCACATATCATGCAGAGGGATTTGTATGATCAAGATGGGATTTGTCCCTCCTATGCAACGGGAGTGATATCTTCGGGCCCCTTGATAGAGTAAGACTTAGAAAAATGCATGGCCATGCTCGGATGAGTTGATATACGATATCAATGTCATTATTTTAAGTTGGTCTACTCGGTAATCAAGAAACCAAAGATTGGGCTATACGAGAGTGACACATTCCATGTCTCATGCTTAGTCTTGATATCTTGGACAAAGGGACAATGGCATACATCGAGGATGATCATAAAGGTTTAGTCGAATCATCGACAATCTTGTCACTTGGGTAGCAATGATGTGTTGCTAGACACCGCTCATTGCTTATGATCATAAATGTGATTTATGATCATTACCAACGTGGTAAAAGCCTATTGGGTCGCACACATAGAGCTATTTGGATCATTAGAGTGCATGAGCTAATAATTTGGGTTTTGGGTTCACAATAATGTCGTATTAATAATGGGCCCAATAGTTGAGCCATTATTAAGCCCGAAATTAAAACCTAATTAGATTAGGGCTTTGAAACCCATTAGGTCTGGAAGTTGAGTCTTACTATAAATACAACTTCTAGTGAGAAATTCGTAGGTCTCCTTGCCCTAGCCTTCCAAAAAGGACAGCTGCACTCTTCTCTTGCAATTCCTTGGAGGACGTAAGCTAGCACTGCGAGCGTAAGAGAAACGCATCTGCCGAGACACGGTGGAAGCGTGGTGATCCCGAGAGGCTCGTGTGGATACCATAGAGAGCTTGAACACGTCAACTGTTCAGGTTTTGTGATTCGACTCTATAGTTGAGTGAGAGATCTCAACCGAAAATTAGGTATGAAAATTTTCGAACACCCGGTTTACCCAGTTTCACTTGGATCCTGGAGGGTTTCGGTTAAATTCCGCTGCGCTGTTTGGCTCTCGAAACCCAACAGTTTATACCATTGGGGTTTACATCACTAGGAGTACTATATATACAAGCCTCAACTGAGATATTCTTGGACTAACTCCTACCTTGGATGCAAGTCCCAGTGGTGAGTCACAGAAGTCCTTGTCCACGTTCTGCTAGGCTCAACGGCCAAAAGAAGACTATAGTTAGCACTATGACTTAACCAATAAGTAATCCAACTAGAATAGAATCATAAAGATTCCCAAGTGAAATACCTGGAACAAAAGCAAACTACCACAATAACCCTCAGCGGTTACCCGGCTAAACAACTTTAAAATCTTCACAACATATCTAGGGTGTGAGAATTTGACAATTCTCAGTATTAGTTTACCTGCAAGAAAAGTTACTAAGGACTCCCCATATGAGAACATATGTAACCTGCTGTGAGCTCATACAGCCTAAAGGTCTAATATATGGATATACCTAGTTCCCTTGGGACCTCTCCTCATCCTGGTCCTTGAACTACAAGCCATAGCCTTGTCCTCTAGCAAGCTTGGCTTACCAGCCTAGTTAGTGATAAGTCACCAGTTGAACCTTTCCCTTTTATGGTGTGTAGGGGCACTATGGTAGGTGTGGGGTTTTGGGAGCCAAACAAGCGCAGCAGAATATAACCAAAACCCTCTAGGATCCAAGTGAAACGGGGTAAACCAGGTGTTCAAAAATTTTCATACCTAATTTCAGTTGGGATATCTCACCAACTGGAGAGTCGAATCACAAAACTTGAATAGTTGACGTGTTCAACTTTCTATGGTAACCAGATGAGCCTCTCGGGATCACCATGCTTCCACCATGTCCCGGTAAATGCGTTTCTCTTATGCTCGTACTACTAGCTTGCGTCCTCCAAGGAATTGCAAGAGAAGAGTGTGGCGGTCTCTTTTAGGAGGCTAGGCCAAGGCTACGAATTTCTCACTAAAAGTTGTATTTATAGTGAGACGAAACTTCCAGGCCTAATGGGTTTCAAAGCCCTAACCAATTAGGCCTTAATTTCGGGCTTAATAATGGCTGAACTTTTAGGCCAATTATTAACACAAATTTATCATGAAACCATAACCCAAATAATTAGCCCATGCACTCTAAAAATCCAAATAGCTCTATGTGTGCGACCCAATAGGCTCTTACCATGTTGGCAATGATCATAAATCACATTTATGATCATAAGCAATGAGCGGTGTCTAGCAACACATCATTGCTACCCAAGTGACAAGATTGTCGGTGATTCGACTAAACCTTTATGATCATTACCGATATATGCCATTGTCCCTTTGTCCAAGATATCAAGACTAAGCACGAGACATGGAATGTGTCACTCTCGTATAGCCCAATCTTTGGTTTCTTGATTACCGAGTAGACCAACTTAAACTGATGACATTGATATCGTATATCAACTCATCCGAGCATGGCCATGCATTTTTCTAAGTCTTACTCTATCAAGGGGCCCGAAGATATCACTCCCGTTACATAGGAGGGACAAATCCCATCTTGATCATACAAATCCCTCCGCATGATATGTGACATACCCAATGACCTCCTTCAAGTTCACTCAGTTACGAGCAACAAAGGAAAGTATCAAAGTATGTGACTCACATGTAGGGAACCTTGATAACCTTAGGTCAAAGGACTACATATACCATGATCACTATGAGAATCACTTATGACACTCATATAATGATCCATGTAGCGTTCTCATGCATAAGTTCTCCAATGTGTACCCATATGTAGACTGCATATCTCATATTAGTGTCCATATATGCTAGTCCTTTGTATTATTGTAACCCTCTCCACAATAATACTAGACCAGGGACATTTGAGAATATCATTATTCTAAGGTTACAATTATGTTTATTACGTTACACTGAAACAAAACAACAAACATAGTTGCTAGATTCATGCCTTAATAAGATATCATGGCTCAATGTGTAAAAATACAATCATCTCATGATTGGCTTTTGGGCATAACACTAACAGTAGGTTTATTGTAAACTAGGCCATAAAGACCTTGTAGACTAGGCGTACTAAGGTTTCACCTTGTAACCTCGTGGCCAATGACACAGCTAGGTCACCAAGGGTTCTGAACCTCTCACCCAAGCTAGTGATACTTAGTTGTGATCTTTTAAAACAAGTTTCCTTTTTTACAGTAAAAGCAACTATAGAACTCAAGGAAACTCCTAGGTCTCGAAGCAATGTTGGAAGACTTGGAGTACCCTTGGAATGCTTAAACCCCAAGGTACCTTAAAAACCCCTTAAGGTCTTGCCCCGACCTCTTTAGCAAAGTTGAAAAATTTTAGCCATTAAGCCTGCGGCGCTGTGTCACCATAGTTGGTAACGAACTGCTAATTTTTGTGGTAACGGCGACATGTCGCAGGTATTGGCGACGCGATCAGCTAGAAAATTTTGACTTTTGCTGCTATAAACTTTGGACACTTTCCAAACATATCAAACATGCATGGATAGCCTCCAAACTTCACATACATGTAGAACATGTTGCATAGATCACAACCAACTATCACAAGCCAACCTATGATGCATTATAACATCATTTAAATAATCATAAACCTCATAGTCCACCATGATACAACCTTACCCACTAACTAGTGTTATTGCTAGAACTACTTGAATTCATCAAGCAAACTCATTCCAATAGCATTAATTGAACTAAAAAACACAACTGTTAGTGTTGTGCCCAAAAGCCAGTCATGAGATGATTGTATTTTTGCACATTGAGTCATGATATTTTATTAAGGCATTAATCCAGCAATTATGTTTGTTGTTTTGTTCCTGCGTAACTTAACAAACATAATTGTAACCTTAGAATAATGATATTCTTAAAAGTCCCTGGTCTAGTATTATCGTGGAGCGGGTTGCAATAATACATAACGACTAGCATATGTGGAGACTAATATGAGATATGTAGTCTACATATGGGTACAAGTTGGAGAACTTGTGTACTGGACCGACCCACCATGAGAACACTACATGGATCGTTATATGAGTGTCATAAGTGATTCCCATAGTGATCAAGGTATATGTAGTCCTTCGACCTAAGATCATCAAGGTTCCCTACATGTGAGTCACATACTTTGATACTTTCCTTTGTTGCTCGTAACTGAGTGAACTTGAAGGAGGTCATTGGGTATGTCACATATCATGCAGGAGGGATTTGTATGATCAAGATGGGATTTGTCCCTCCTATGTAACGGGAGTGATATCTTCGGGCCCCTTGATAGAGTGAGACTTAGAAAATGCATGGCCATGCTCGGATGAGTTGATATACGATATCAATGTCATCAGTTTAAGTTGGTCTACTCGGTAATCAAGAAACCAAAGATTGGGCTATACGAGAGTGACACATTCCATGTCTCGTGCTTAGTCTTGATATCTTGGACAAAGGGACAATGGCATATATCGGTGATGATCATAAAGGTTTAGTCGAATCATCGACAATCTTGTCACTTGGGTAGCAATGATGTGTTGCTAGACACCGCTCATTGCTTATGATCATAAATGTGATTTATGATCATTGCCAACGTGGTAAGAGCCTATTGGGTCGCACACATAGAGCATATTTGGATCATTAGAGTGCATGGGCTAATAATTTGGGTTTTGGTTTCACACTAAATTTCGTATTAATAATGGGCCCAATAGTTGAGCCATTATTAAGCCCGAAATTAAAGCCTAATTGGATTAGGGCTTTGAAACCCATTAGGCCTGGAAGTTGAGTCTCACTATAAATACAACTTCTAGTGAGAAATTCGTAGGTCTCCTTGCCCTAGCCTTCCAAAAAGGACAGCCGCACTCTTCTCTTGCAATTCCTTGGAGGACGCAAGCTAGCACTGTGAGCGCAAGAGAAACGCATCTACCGGGACGTGGTGGAAGCGTGGTGATCCCGAGAGGCTCGTGTGGATACCATAGAGAGCCTGAACACGTCAACTGTTCAGGTTTTGTGATTCGACTCTACAGTTGAGTGAGAGATCTCAATTGAAAATTAGGTATGAAAATTTTCGAACACCCGGTTTACCCCGTTTCACTTGGATCCTGGAGGGTTTCGGTTAAATTCCGCTGCGCTGTTTGGCTCCCGAAACCCAACAAGAACTCCCTTACCTTAACTCCAAGTAACAAGTAAGAATTATGCAACTCTTTCACACCAACCAAGTTCCACAACGTCCAACCTAAGTTCCAAGCAAATATGGGTGTAAAACATCATGTTAGTAACTTCTAACCAAAACCCAAGCACCCCATCAACTAATTAACATGAAATCAATCAAGAATACATTGATTACCTCATATCAAAAATAGGAGGTGGAACGAATCATGCTTCAAAGCTCCAAAACCATGATTTGATGCTTGAAATAAGCTTCTAATGGCCTATTTTCACTAAAAACTCTTTATTTTGGGCTCCAATGGATGAAGAAATGATGGTGTGAAGGATGAACTCAGTTTATGGTAGCCATCCGCCACTTTACCTTCTTATAACCCAAGTTGAAAACTTAAGCCACGAAAGTATTAGACATGGAACACTTAAACCTCCTTCTTTTGGTAATCTTAGTCATTCTTGGTCAATTCTTGTTTATTTCAACTAACACCCAATTCGTTTTAACTTAAGTCAACTTAATCTAAAATGGGTTTAAATCTTTTTCACTTAGAACCAATTTCATTTGAAAGCCAATATTATATAGGTGTAATAATCCATTTGAAACAAAATTTTTATCATGTTATTAAATTTCTATGAAATTATCTTTTTTAATGTTTAAAAAAGAAACATTCATAAAAAATTAATAGTATTATAAAAATTTTACAATCAATGGATTATTTCACCTAAATAATATTGACTTTCAAATAAAATTGGTTTCAAGTAAAAAAGATGTAAACATAAAAATAAGTTGTTTTGAATTAAGTTGGCTTAAGTTAAAATGAATTGGCTTCAAGTTCAAAGTTAGGTTATAAAAACTCATTTTCAACACTTGGGACCCAGCCCGACTATTCAAAATGCAAAAATTATCATGTTGTTACTGAACTTTATTTAGTGCCTTAATCTCCTCAGAACTTAGTGAACTTTAATAAACTTACTCAGTCTTGCCATGTGAACTTGAATTAAGGTTTTAAACATGATTCAAAGCACTTTACCTTCTCCAAACAAGCCTTCGGCTAGGAGAGCCATAACAGTTTCCATTTCAAACAAGTTGTGAACGTTTCCATTCCAAACATGTTGTGAATGTTTCCATTTCATTCTAAAAAAGTTGTAAATGTTTCCATTCCAAACAAGTTGTGAATGCTACTATTTCATTCTAAACAAGTTGTGACTGCTTCCATTGAATTCCAAAATTTTTTTTAATGTTTCCATTTCATTCTAAACTCGTTGTGAATGTCTCTCATTTCAGTCTAAACTAGTTGTAAATGTTTCCATTTCACTCCAAACTAGTTGTAAATGTTTCCATTTCACTCCTAACAAGTTGTCAATGTTTCCATTTGATTCTGAATAAGTTAGGAATGTTTCCATTCAAAACAAGTTGTCAATGTTTCCACTCCAAACTAGTTGTGATTGTTTCCATTCCAGACAAGTTATGAATGTCTCGATTCCATTCCAAACAAGTTGTGAATGTTTCCATTTCATTCTAAACTTCTTGTGAATCTTTGCATTCCAAACAAGTTGTAAATGTTTCCATTTCATTCTAAATAGCATGAGAATATGTCCATTCCAAACAAGTCATGAATGTTTTCATTTCATTCTAAACTAGTTATGAATCTTTCTGTTGCAAAAAGTTGTAACTATTTCCATTTCATTCTAAACAAGTTGTGAATGTTTCCATTTCATTTAGAAGAAGTTGTGAGTGTTTCCATTTCAGTCTAAACAAGTTCTGAATGTATCCATTTTATTCTAAACTAGTTGTGAATGTTTCCATTCTAAACTAATTATGAATGTTTCCATTTCATTCTAACCAGGTTGTGAATGCTTCCATTTCAATCTAAACTAGCTATGGATGTCTCCACTTCACTATAACCAAGATTTGAATGTTTTCATTCCAAACTAGTTGTGAATGTTTGCATTCCATTCTACACAACTTGTGAATGTTTCCATTTCATTCCAAAAAAGTGATGAATGTTTCCACTCCATTCAAAATAAGTTGTTAATGTTTCCATTTCATTCTAAACAAATTGTGAATGTTTCCCCTCCATTCTAACTTATTTGTGAATGTTTCTGATTCATTCTAAACTAGTTGTGAATGGTTCCATTCCAAATAAGTTGTGAATGTTTCCATTTCATTTTAAAAAAAATTGTGAATGGTTGCACCCCAAACAAGTTGTGAATGTATCAATTTCACTGTAAACAAGTTGTCAATGTTTCCATTCCAAAATTGTGAATGTTTCCATTCCATTCCAAACAAGTTGTGAATGTTTCCATTTCATTCTAGACTATTTATGACTGTTTCCATTTCATTCTAACCAAGTTGGGCTTATTTCTATTTCATTCTAAACAAGTTATGAATGTTTCTACTTCATTCTAAACAAATTATGAATGATTCAATTCAAAACAAGTTATGATTGTTTACGTTTCAGTCTAAACAAGTTGTGAATGTTTCCATTCTATTCCAAACAAGTTGTGAATGTTTCCAATTCATTCTAAGCAAGTTGTGAATGTTTCCATTCCCAAGAAATTATGAACGGTTCCATTCCAAACATGTTGTCAACGTTTCCATTTCATTTTAAAGAAGTTGTGAATGTTTCCATTCCAAACAAGTTGTTAATGTCACCATTTCATTATAAACAAGTTATGACTGCTTCTATTCTATTTGAAACAGGTTGTTAATGTTTCCATTTGCTTCTAAACTAGATGTCAATTTCTCCCTTTTAATTCCAAGCAACTTGTGAATGTTCCATTTCATTCAAAACAAGTTTTGAATGTTTCCATTTCATTCTGAACAAGTTGTGAGTCTTTCTATATCGTTCTAAACTAGTTGCGATTATTTCCATTTCATTCTAAATTAGTTGTGAATGTTTCCATTCCAAACAAGTTGCCAATGTTTCCATTGAAAAATTGTTATGAATGTTTCGATTCCATTCCAAACAAGTTATGAATGTTTACATTTTATTCAAAACTACTTGTGAATGATTCCATTCCAAATAGGTTGTGAATGTTTCCATTTCATTCTGAACAGCTAGTGAATGTTTCCATTCCAAACAAGTTGTGAAAGTTTTTGTTCTAAACTAGTTGTCAATCTTTCCATTCCAAACAAGTTGTAACTATTTTCGTTTCATTCCAAAGAAGTTGTGAATGTTTCCATTTCATTATGAACAAGTTTTGAATGTTTCATTTTCATTCTAAACTAGTTTTGAAGGTTTCCATTTCATTCTAAACAAAGTTGTTAATGTTTCCATTCCAAACTAATTATGAATATTTCTATTTTATTCTAACCAGGTTGTGGATGCTTCCATTTTAGTCTAAACTAGCTGTGGATGTTTCAATTTGACTATCAACAAGTTTTGATTGTTTCTAATCTAAAGTAGTTGTGAATGTTTCCATTCCATTCTAAACAAGTTGTGAATGTTTCCATTTTATTCTAAATAAGTTGTCAATATTTCCATTGCAAACAAGTTATGAATGTTTCCACTCCATTCAAAACAAAGTGTCAATGTTTCCATTACAATCTAAACAAGTTATAAATGTTTCCACTTGATTCAAAAGAAGTTATGAATGTTTCCAATTTATTCTAAACTAATTGTGAATTTTTCCTTTCCAAGCAACTTGTGAATATTTCCACTTCATTCTAAACAAGTTATGAATGCTTCTATTCCAAACAATTTGAAAAATGTATCGATTTCACTCTAAACATGTTGTGAAGGTTTCCATGCCAAAGTTGTGAATGTTTGCATTCCATTGCAAACAAGTTGTGAATGTTTCGATTTCATTCCAAACAGGTTGTGAATATTGCCATTTCATTGCAAACAAGTTGTGATTGTTTCCACTTCATTCCAAACAAGTTGTGAATGTTTCCATTTTATTCCAAATAAATTGGGAATGTTTCCACTTCATTCTAAACAATTTGTGAATGATTCCATTCAAAACAAGTTGTGAATGTTTCCATTTCAGCCTAAATAAGTTGTGAATGTTTCCATTATATTCCAAACAAGTTGTGAAGGTTTCAATTTCATTCTAAACAAGTTGTGAATGTTTCCGCTTCATTCTAATGACGTTGGGAATATTTCCAATCCAAAATAGTTGTGAATGTTTCCATTGTAAGGTTTTGGGAGCCAAATAAGCGCAGCAGAATATAAACAAAACCCTCCAAGATCCAAGTGAAATAGGGTAAACCAAGTGTTCCAAATTTTCATACCTAATTTGGTTGTTATCTTTCACCCAACTGTTGAGTCGAATCACAAAACATGAATAGTTTGTGTTCAAGCTCTCTATGGTATCCACACGAGCCTTTTGGGATCACCACGCCTCCACCACATCCCGAGTAGATGCGTTTCTCTTGCACTTGTAGTGCTAGCTTGCATCCTCCAAGGAATTGCAAGAGAAGAGTGTGGCTTGTCACTTTTGGGAGGCTAGGGCAAAGCTACTAAATTTGTCACTATATGATGTATTTATAGTGAGACTCAACTTCTAGGCTTAATGGGTTTCAAAGCCCTAATCCAATTAGGTTTAATTTCGGGCTTAATAATGGCTCAACTTTTGGGCCAATTATTAATACGAAATTATCATGAAACCATAACCCAAATAAATTAGCCCATGCACTCAAATAATCCAAATAGGCTTTATGTGTGTGACCCAATAGGCTCTTACCACATTGGCAATGATCATAAATCACATTTATGATCATAAGCAATGAGCGGTGTTTAGCAACACATCATTGCTACTCAAGTGACAAGATTGTCGGTGATTTGACTAAACCTTTATGATCATTATTCGTATATACCATTGTCCCTTTGTCCAAGATATCAAGACTAAGCATGAGACATGGAATGTGTCACTTTCGTATAGCTCAATCTTTGGTTTCTTGATTACCGAGTAGACTAACTTAAACTAATGACATTGATATCATATATCAACTCATCTGAGCATGGCCATGCATTTTCTTAGTCTCACTTTATCAAGGGGCCCAAAGATATCACTCCCGCTATATAGAAGGTACAAATTACATCTTAATCATACAAAACCCTCCACATGATATGTGACATACTCAATGACATCCTTCAAGTTCACTCAGTTACGAGCAACAAAGTGAACTATCAAAGTATGTGTCTCACATGTAGGGAACCTTTATGACCTTAGGTCAAAGCACTACATATACATGATCACTATGAGAAGAACTTATGACACTCATACAATGATCCATGTAGCATTCTCATGGTGGGTCGGTCCAGTACATAAGTTTTCCAACTTGTACCCATATGTAGACTACATATCTCATATTAGTCTCCACATATGCTAGTCGTTATGTATTATTGCAACCCGCTCCACAATAATACTAGACCAGGGACTTTTAAGAATATCATTATTCTAGGGTTACAATTATGTTTGTTAAGTTACGCAGGAACAAAACAACAAACATAATTGCTGGATTAATGCCTTAATAAAATATCATGACTCAATGTGCAAAAATACAATCATCTCATGATTGGCTTTTGGGCACAACACTAACACAAACAGGGAGTGAGAATTCGACAATTCTCAGTAAGGGGTCTTCCATGTACCTGCAAGAAAAACTAGGACTCTGGCTGCGAGCTCACACAGCATGAGGGCACTAGTATATATGCATATAACCAGGTCCGTAGACCTCTCCTCAAGTAGTCCTCCTCACGGAGTATTACTCCGGACCTAGCGAGTTTAAACCCGCTCCTAGCAAGCAGAAGCTTACTGCAAACGATCATGTAGCCTCTCCTTATTTGTTATCCAGGGGAATTATGGTGGGACTTTGTAGACTAGGCCATAGGGCCTCGTTGATGTAGACTTGATGAACAAGGTTTCACCTTGTGGCCTCGTGGCTACGGCACGGCTAGGCCGAAAAGGGTTCTAAACCTCTTACCTGAGCTAATGATAACTATTTATGTTCATTTGCAACATAGTTTCCTTAAAAACTTGCCTTAACTTTGAGTTAGGATAAATCTAAAACTGAGACATTTTAAGTGTTTTAAAAACATTGAGGTGATATTACTCCCTCTTAGCTTCACGTGGATTCTTGAGTCACCTCAATCGGACACCCGAGCGAAAAGTTATGCTGAAAACAAAATCGGGTGTCGGATGCTGTCTCGGCGACGCGTCGCCACAGTTGTCGACGTTCTGAAACATTTTTCTGGATTGACGATGCGTCATGGGAACTCGTGGGGATTGGCGACGCATCGCCAAACCTGCAAAATGCCCAGAAAACCCCGATTTTGCTGCTATGAACTTTGGACACTTCCCACACATATCAAACATGCATGGAATGCCTCCAAATTTCATACACACATAGTACATGTTGCATAGAACATAACCAACTATCAAAAGCTAAGCTATGATGTATCGTAACATCAAACAATTCCTCTCAATCCCGCTAGTCCACCATAATTCACCAAAACGTTTCTCAATGCCTTAGCCAAAAACTACTCAAATTTCTCAAGCAATTCCAAGCCAATAGCATTCCATGAACATAAAAACACTTCTCCCTTACCTCAACTCCAAGTAACAAGCAAGAATCAAAACCCCTTTTCGTTCAACCAAGCTCCCAAAGTTCTACACAAGTTCCAATCCAAAAACAAAGCTCCAAACATCAAATTCATGCCTCCTAACCAAAACCCAAGCTTCAAATCAACCAAATACCATGAATTCAATCAAGAACACAACTCTTACCTCGTTCAAAAATAGGGGATGGAGAAAAACGTCCTTCCAAGCTTCAAAAACATGATTTCAAGCTTGAAAATGCTCCCTCCAAGCTTATATACCCTTAATTGCACCTCTTGACACCAAGATCACTTGATTCCAAGCTCAATTTGAGAGAGAAATGAGTAAGGGAAGGTTAAGAACGTGTTTATGGCAGCCTTCCCTTCTCTTCCCCTTCTTAAACCCTCACTTAGCAACCAAGATCACCAAGGTTTCAAGTTAAGTGCAATTAGGTCCCCCATCTTTGTAACTTAATAGTTCTTGATTAAATTCTTGTCCATTTGTCAAGTTTGAGCTAAGGTTAAGAGTTAAGTTCTAAAAATTCATTTTAAAACACTCAGGACTCGTCCTGGCCACTCAGGGTGCAAAATTACCATTTTGCCCCTGAACTTTGTTCAGTGCTTTATTCTTGTCGGAACGTAGTGAACTTTGGTAAACTTCTTTATTCTTGCTATGTAAACTTAAATTAAGCTTCTAAACTTAATTTAAAACACTTTACCTTCCTCAAACACACCTCCCAGTAGGAGGGCCATAACAGTTTCCATTCCAAACTCATTGTCAATATTTCCATTTCATCCTATACAAGTTATGAATGTTTCCACTCTTAACAAGTTGTGAATGTTTCCATTTCACACTAAATAAGTTGTGAGTTTTTTTATTCCATTCCAAACAAGTTATGAATGTTTCCCAATTCCTTCTAAACTAGTTGTGAATGTTTTCATTTTATTCTAAACAAGTTGCAAATGTTTTCACTTCATTCAAAACAAGTTATGAATGTTTCCATTTCATTCTAAACTAGGTGTGAATATGTCCTTTTCATTCTAAATAAGTTTTTATTGTTTCCATTTCAGTCTAAACAAGGTATGAATGTTACTATTTCATTCTAAATAGGTTATGAATGTTCCCAATCTAAACAAGTTATTAATGTTTCCATTTCATTCTAAACTTGTTGTGAATGTTTCCACTTGAAAATAGTTGTGAATGTTTCAGCTTCATTCTAAACAAGTTGTGAATATTTCCATTTTATTCTAAATAAGTTGTGAGCATTTCTATTTCATTTTAAACAATTTGTGCATGTTTTTATCTCATTCTAAACTAGTGAATGTTTCTCTTTTATTGTAAATAAGTTATGGATGTTTTCATTCCAAACTAGTTCTGAGAGTTTCCATGCCATTCTAAATGAGTTGTGAATGTTTCAATTCCAAAAAAATTGTGAATCTTTCATTTCATTTTGAACATGTTGTCAATGTTTGAAGTCTAAACTATTTGTGAATGTTTCTATTTCATTCTAAACAAGTTGTCAATGTTTCCATTTCACTCTAACTAGTTGTGAATTTTTACATTCCATGGTAGTTGTGAATGTTTTCATTTCAAACAAGTTGTGAATAATTCCATTCCATTCGAAACTCATTGTGAATGTTTCCATTTCTATCTGATCACGTTGTCAATGTTTCCATTTCAAACAGGTTTTGAAAGTTTCCATTTCATTCTAACAAGTTGCCAATGTCCCCATTCCAAACTAGTTATGAATGTTTACATTTTATTCTAAACAAGTTGTTAATGTTTCCATCCATTCCAAACAAGTTATGATTGTTTCCATTTCATTTTAAGCTAGTAGTGAATGTTTCCATTTAATTATAAACAATTTTTGATTGTTTCCACTCATTACAAATAAGTTGGGAATGTTTCCCTTTCATTCTAAACAATTTGTGAATATTTGAATTTGAATTTAAACACGTTGTGAATTTGCATTCCATTCCAAACAAGTTGTGAATGTTTCCCATTTCATTCTAAACAAGTTGTCAATGTTTCCATTTTATTCTAAACAAGTTGCGAATGTTTTCATTTCATTCAAAACAAGTTATGAATGTTTACATTTCATTCTAAACTAGGTGTGAATGTGTCTTTTTCATTCCAAATAGGTTTTTATTGTTTCCATTTCAGTCTAAACAAGGTATGAATGTTACTATTTCATTTTAAATAGGTTGTGAATGTTCTCATTCTAAACAAGTTATTAATGTTTCTATTTCATTCTAAACATGTTGTGAATGTTTCCACTTAAAAATAGTTGTGAATGTTTCGGCTTCATTCTAAACAAGTTGTGAATGTTTCCATTTTATTCTAAACAAGTTATGAGCATTTCTATTACATTTTAAACAAGTTGTGCATGTTTTTATCTTATTCTAAACTAGTGAATGTTTCCCTTTCATTCTAAACAAGTTATGGATGGTTCCATTCCAAACTAGTTCTAAGAGTTTCCATGCCATTCTAAATGAGTTGTGAATGTTTCAATTCCAAATAAGTTGTGAATCTTTCATTTCATTCTGAACATGTTGTCAATGTTTGAATTCTAAACTATTTGTGAATGTTTCCATTTCATTCTAAACAAGTTGTAAATGTTTCCATTTCATTCTAAACTAGTTGTGAATTTTTACATTCCAAGGTGGTTGTGAATGCTTCCATTTCAAACAAGTTGTGAATAATTCCATTCCATTCAAAACTCATTGTGAATGTTTCCATTTCTTTCTAAACACATTGTCAATGTTTCCATTTCAAACAGGTTTTGAAAGTTTCCATTTCATTCTAAGAAGCTGCCAATGCCTCCATTCCAAACTAGTTATGAATGTTTACATTTTATTCTAAACAAGTTGTTAATGTTTCCATCCATTCCAAACAAGTTATGATTGTTTCCATTTCATTTTAAGCTAGTAGTGAATGTTTCCATTTAATTACAAACAAGTTGTGAATGTTTCCCTTTCATTCTGAACAGGTTGTAAATATTTGAATTTGACTTTAAACAAGTTGTGAATGTTTGCATTCCATTCCAAACAAGTTGTGAATGTTTCCTATTTCATTCTAAACTAGTTGTGCATGTTTGCATTTCATTCTAAACAAGTTGTGACTGTTTCCATTCCAAGCTAGTTGTGAATGTTTGCATTCATTCATAACTAGTTGTGAACGTTGCCATTTCACTCCAAACAAGTTGTGATTATTTTCAATTTACTATGAACAATTTGTAATTATATCCAATTGAAACTAGTTGTGATTTTTTCCATTTCATGCTAAACAAGTTGTGAATGTTTCCATTTCATTGTGAATGTTCTAAACTGGTTTTGAATGTTTCCATTCCAAACAAGTTGTGAATGTTTTTATTTCATTCTGAACAAGTTGTGAGTGTTTCTTTTCCAAATGAGTTATGAATGTTTCCATTTCATTCTAAACAAGTTTTGATTGTTTCCAATTCATTCAAAAGAAGTTGTGAATGTGTCCAACTCATTCCAAAATAGTTGTGAAAGTTTCCAATTCATTCCAAAATAAATTGTGAATATTTTCATTTCATTCAAAACAAGTTGTGAGTGTTTCTCTACCAAACTAGTTGTGAATGTTTCCATCTGATTCTAAACAAGTTTTGGATGTTTCTAAACCAATCAAGTTGTGAACATTTCTATTTCATTCTAAACATGTTGTGAATGTTTTCATTCTAAACAAGTTGTGACTTTTTCCATTTCATTCTATACAAGTTGTGAATGTTTCCATTTCATTCTAAACTAGTTGTAAATGTTTACATTTCATTCTAAATAATTTATAAATGTTTGCATCCTAAACTAGTTGTAAATGTTTTCATTTCATTCTAAATAAGTTGTGGAAGTTTCCATTTAATTCTGAACAAGGCGTGAATGTTTCCATTCCAAATAGGCTATGAATGTTTCCAACTTATTCTAAACAAGTTGTGAATGTCTCCATTTCATTCTAAACTAGTTGTGAATGTTTCCATTTCAAACAAGTTATAAATGTTTTTATTTCATACCAAATTAGTTGTGAATATTTTCATTTCATTGTAAAAAAGTTGTGAATGTTTGCACATAATTCTGAACTGGTTCATAATGTTTCCATTTCATTCAATATAAGTTGCGATTGTTTCCATTTCATTCTAAACTAGTTGTGAATGTGTCCTTTTCATTCCAAACAAGTTGTTATTGTTTCCATTTCAATATAAACAAGTTGTGAACGTTACTACTGTTGGGTTTCGGGAGCCAAACAGCGCAGCGGAATTTAACCGAAACCCTCCAGGATCCAAGTGAAACGGGGTCAACTGGGTGTTCAAAAATTTTCAAACCTAATTTTTGGTTGAGATCTCTCACTCAACTGTAGAGTCGAATCACAAAACCTGAACAGTTAACGTGTTCAAGCTCTCTATGGTATCCACACGAGCCTCTCGGGATCACCATGCTTCCACCACGTCCCCACAGATGCATTTCACTTGCACTCGCAGTGCTAGCTTGCGTCCTCCAAGGAATTGCAAGAGAAGAGTGTGGCTGTCCTTTTTGGAGGCTAGGGCAAGGAGACCTGCAAATTTCTCACTTAAAAGTTGTATTTATAGTGAGACTCAACTTCCAGGCCTAATGGGTTTCAAAGCCCTAATCCAATTAGGATTTAATTTCGGGCTTAATAATGGCTCAACTCTTTGGCCCATTATTAATACGAAATTAAAGTGAAACCATAACCCAAATAATTAGCCCATGCACTCTAATGATCCAAATAGCTCTATGTGTGCGACCCAATAGGCTCTTACCACGTTGGCAATGATCATAAATCACATTTATGATCATAAGCAATGAGCGGTGTCTAGCAACACATCATTGCTACCCAAGTGACAAGATTGTCGGTGATTCGACTAAACCTTTATGATCATCACCGATATATGCCATTGTCCCTTTGTCCAAGATATCAAGACTAAGCACGAGACATGGAATGTGTCACTCTCGTATAGCCCAATCTTTGGTTTCTTGATTACCGAGTAGACCAACTTAAACTGATGACATTGATATCGTATATCAACTCATCCGAGCATGGCCATGCATTTTCTAAGTCTCACTCTATCAAGGGGCCCGAAGATATCACTCCCGTTACATAGGAGGGACAAATCCCATCTTGATCATACAAATCCCTCCGCATGATATGTGACATACCCAATGACCTCCTTCAAGTTCACTCAGTTACGAGCAACAAAGGAAAGTATCAAAGTATGTGACTCACATGTAGGGAACCTTGATGATCTTAGGTCGAAGGACTACATATACCATGATCACTATGAGAATCACTTATGACACTCATATAACGATCCATGTAGTGTTCTCATGGTGGGTCGGTCCAGTACACAAGTTCTCCAACTTGTACCCATATGTAGACTACATATCTCATATTAGTCTCCACATATGCTAGTCGTTATGTATTATTGCAACCCGCTCCACAATAATACTAGACCAGGGACGTTTAAGAATATCATTATTCTAGGGTTACAATTATGTTTGTTAAGTTACGCAGAAACAAAACAACAAACATAATTGCTGGATTAATGCCTTAATAAAATATCATGACTCAATGTGCAAAAAATACAATCATCTCATGATTGGCTTTTTGGGCACAACACTAACAATCTCCCACTTGCACTAAAAGCCAATCATCCATGTATCTAATACCGATGGACCTAGAATGGCTATCATGCTTTTGCTGCGTAAGGGGCTTTGTCAGTGGATCAGCAATGTTGCTATCTGTCGAAGTCCTGCATATCCTTACATCACCCCTCTCGATGATCTCCCTGATGAGATGATAGCGTCGGAGTATGTGTTTGGATCGCTGGTGAGATCGAGGTTCCTTAGCCTGTGCGATTGCTCCATTATTGTCACAATAGAGCTCTATCGAGTTGGCAATGCTTGGAACCACTCCAAGTTCAGTGATGAACTTCTTGATCCAAACTGCCTCCTTCACAGCATCAGAGGCGGCAATGTACTCAGATTCTGTTGTAGAGTCAGCTACTGTCTCTTGCTTTGAACTCTTCCAGCTCACAGCACCACCACCAATACAAAACACATAACCAGATTGCGATCTAAAATCATCCTTATCGGATTGGAAGCTTGCATCGGTGTAACCCCTTACAACGAGCTCATCTTCACCTCCAAAGACCAAGAATGCATCCTTAGTCCTTCGTAAGTACTTAAGGATGTTCTTAACAGCTGTCCAGTGACTCTCACCGGGGTTCGATTGGTACCTACTCGTCATGCTCAAAGCATATGAGACATCGGGACGAGTACATATCATGGCATACATGATAGATCCAATTGCTGAGGCATATGGAATCTTACTCATGCGCTCTCTCTCCTCGGGTGTACTCGGACACTGAGATCTAGAAAGAGTGATACCATGTGACATGGGCAAGAATCCTTTCTTGGAATCTTGCATGCTAAACCTCTTTAGCACCTTGTCAATATATGTACTTTGACTTAGGCCAAGAAGCTTTCTAGATCTATCTCTATAGATCCTGATGCCTAACACATAGGCTGCTTCACCCAAGTCCTTCATAGAGAAACATTTCCCTAGCCAAGTCTTCACAGACTGTAGCTCAGGAATGTCATTCCCGATGAGTAGTATGTCATCTACATACAACACCAAGAAGACAATAGCGCTCCCACTAACCTTCTTGTAGACACAAGGTTCATCTTCATTTTTGATAAAACCAAACTCTTTGATTGCATCATCAAAATGAAGATTCCAACTTCGAGAAGCTTGCTTCAGTCCATAAATGGACCTTTGCAACTTGCACACTTTATTGGCATTCTCAGGAGTGACAAAACCCTCAGGTTGTGTCATGTACACATCCTCAAGTAGCTTTCCATTTAGGAATGCAGTTTTGACATCCATTTTCCATATCTCATAATCATAGTGTGCAGCAATAGCAAACAAAATTCGGATGGATTTAAGCATAGCAACTGGTGAAAAAGTTTCATCATAGTCAATACCATGAATTTGCTTGAAACCTTTTGCAACCAATCGTCCCTTAAAGGTAATCACATTACCATCCATGTCAGTTTTCTTCTTGAAAACCCATTTGCACCCTATGGGTTTTACCCCTTCAGGTGGGTCAACCAAAGTCCATACTTGGTTTTCATACATGGATTCCATCTCGGATTTCATGGCCACTAGCCACTTCTCAGAGTCAGGCCCCGACATAGCTTGTTGGTAGGTTGTGGGCTCATCCTGATCCATGAGCATCACATCACCAGTGTGAGTCATGAGAAATCCATATCTCTCAGGCTCACGCCGAATCCTACCAGACCTACGTGGGCTCTGTGCTACAGGAACAGACTCTTGAACCACAACATCTTGTGGTGTCTGTTCAGGTTCCATTTCAGGTTCGATGTCTCCTTGTTGTTCTTGAATTTCTTCAAGTTCTACTTTCCTCCCACTAGTTTCTTTAGAGATAAACTCTTTCTCCAAAAAGACACCAGTTCGAGCAACAAACACTTTTTGCTCAGAAGGATTGTAGAAATAGTAACCCTTTGTTTCTTTGGGATACCCAACAAAAAGGCATTTTTGAGATTTGGGCCCTAGTTTGTCAGAGGATTGACATTTCACATAAGCGTCACAGCCCCAAATCTTCATAAAAGACAAATTGGGACGCCTCCCACTCCATATCTCATATGGTGTCTTTTGAACCGATTTAGATGGAACTCGGTTTAGTGTAAAAGCGGCTGTCTCTAGAGCATGTCCCCAAAAGGAGTTTGGAAGGTCAGCTTGACTCATCATAGAGCGAACCATGTCTAACAGAGTTCGATTTCTCCTTTCAGATACACCATTCCATTGAGGTGTACCTGGTGGAGTGAGTTGTGATACTATACCACACTCCTTCAGATAGTCAAGGAATTCTCGATCCAAGTACTCTCCACCTCGATCTGATCGAAGCACTTTGATACTTTTCCCGAGTTGATTCTCTACTTCATTCTTGAATTCTTTGAACTTTTCAAAGGATTCTGACTTGTGTCTCATGAGATACACATAGCCATATCTGCTGAAGTCATCAGTGAAAGTAATGAAGTATTGGAAACCTCCTCTAGCTTGTGTAGACATAGGGCCACATACATCACTATGTATGAGTCCTAGTAAGTCATTAGCCCTTTCACTTTGCCCTGTGAATGGGGCTTTGGTCATCTTGCCCAACAAACATGACTCACATGTCTCATATGATTCAAAATCAAATGAGTCCAAGAGTCCATCCTTATGGAGCTTGGATATGCGGGTCTCATTTATATGGCCCAAGCGACAGTGCCAGAGATAGGTCAGGTTTGAATCATTTAATCTGACCTTCTTGGTATTCACATTATAGATTGGATCTTCGAGGTCTAGAACATACAACCCATTGCTAAGTTGAGCACTACCATAAAAGATTTCATTCAAATAAATAGAACAACATTTGTCCTTTATTATAAATGAAAAACCTTTCTTGTCCAAACAAGAAACAGAAATCAAATTTCTACTAATAGTAGGCACAAAGTAGCAGTTGTCTAATTCTAAAACTAATCCACTAGGTAAAGTGAGAACATAAGTCCCTACGGCTAAGGCAGCAACCCTTGCTCCATTTCCAACACGTAGGTCCACTTCACCTCGGGCCAATCTTCTACTTCTACTTCTACTTAGATCCTGCACATTTGCACAAATGTGAGATCCACATCCAGTATCCAATACCCAAGATGAGGAAGTATAAAAGTTAGCCTCTATAACAAGAATACCTGAAGTGGAAGTCTTACTTCCCTTTTCCTTAGCAAGTTCTTCAAGGTAGAGCTTGCAGTTGCGCTTCCAGTGTCCAGGTTGCTTACAATGGAAGCACTCCCCTTCCTTTGCCACACCACCCTTTGGTTTCAGTGCAGCTGAAGAAGAATTAGCATTGGACTTTCCATTAGCTTTATCCTTCTTCTTGTTGGCTTTTCCTTTTCCCTTGCCCTTTTGAACCATCAAAATGGGCTTAGCCTTCTTAAGGTTTTGCTCAGCAGTTCTCAACATGTTGAGCAATTCAGGGAGGGACTTGTCAAGGTCGTTCATGTTATAGTTCATGACAAACTGACTGTAGCTTTCAGGCAATGATTGCAAGACTACATCAATAGCCAACTCTTTCTGAAGAGCAAATCCCAAATTCTCAAGATTCTCAATGTACCCAATCATCTTGAGCACATGAGGACCCACGGGACTTCCCTCAGACATCTTGCACTGAAACAATGCCTTAGAGGTCTCAAACCTCTCATGCCTAGCTTGCTCTTGGAAAAGCATTTTGAGATGTTCGATCATATCGAACGCCCCCATGTTCTCATGTTGCTTCTGAAGCTCAGATTCCATGGTAATAAGCATGAGGCATGCAACATCCAAAGCATCATCAGAATGCCTCTTGTGAGCATCCCTTTCAGCTCTTGGAGCAGTGGCAGCAGGCTCATTCGGAATGGGCTGCTCTAGGACATAAGCCTTTCTCTCTTGTTTGAGGACTATCCTCAAGTTTCGGTACCATTTGAGAAAGTTGGTCCCATTCAGTTTTTCCTTCTCAAGGATCGATTGCAACGAAAAGTGTCGATGTGTTTTGTGCCATGGTTATCTACAACAGTAAATATGCAGTGTAAGAGTCATGTATTTTAATTCATTTAATAAGGACTTTTATTAAACGATACTCCCACTATTTTCCTCAAAATAATAACCCTCGATATTATTTCGGAACACCTCGGCGCTAAGGTATTCTAGTGGGCCAAGATCCATATTTGACCACAACCTGAGTCAGCTTTGGCTTTTCTCTCAAGTTACAGCTATTTAGGTAGGCAACTCCTTGCCAATTGCATCTTATGCAACTCTTGGATAGTTGGGTGAACAACACTTGTCCAAGCTCATCTCATGAGCTTAAGCCCAACTCTATGCCTCTAAGTCCCTAATCCTATTAGGATGACTTAGTTAAGTCGAACCCAAAGTTAGCAGTTTGGATATCACTATTATCCCATCGCGCCTTACCAAGATGAACATAGGTGCTTTGCTTTGGCAAACCCACCTAATGTTGATCAAAGTCTTGACGAGTGCCAACATTTGGAAGGCATCACATTTAATGACTTAATATTTGTTTGAGGGATTTTTCTTTTGATCTCACCAATTTGTTATCTCCGGTTGTCTTATACATGCATCACATACAAATATAAAACATGCATATCATGCTTACAAGAAATAAACGTGACATGGTTATAGCCCAAACTATGCGATATTCTCAAGCCAATGAGAATATCATAAAAGCCTAAGAAAAGAAAAGAGTCTTCACAAGCTCCTTCTCTTCCTTTCTTGGTTGCCCTTTTGTTGTCACCTCCTTGGACATACCTCCTTGGATGATCCTTGGACATACCACCTTGGATGATCCCATAATGCACCATTACATCAATAATAGAAACCTCGAGTTACATTCGAGGGGAGTAAGGTGAGAAGAGAATGTACAATGAGAGTGATAAGAAAAGGCACGACTCGCAGGCCGTATTTACAAGTACAACCAATCAAGGGCTATAACCATGCACCATGCTTCAAACACCAATCAGCATATCATGTCAAATCTCATTCAACAAAGATGCATGCCAATTTTCGCGCGTTGATTAACCAGTTTTTATTTATGTGGCGCTTCGCATACGGCGGTCCCGCTGGCCGGTCAGCGGGCGGTGGTTCCGCTGACCGGTCAGCGGACGGGGTCAAGGGGAGCCGCCCTTGCGGGGGGCGTGGGGGGCAGCGCCCCCCGGCGCAAAAAATTGTCTTACAATTGCTTAGCCCAAAATCTTCTATTTCGAGCAAGTAGGCACCCGAGACTCCTCCATTCGAGCCACCAAAAATACCTTACTTTCGGTGCCCGAACAGGCCGAATCCGAACAAAGCTAGGGTTTTTGCAACTATTGCAAGAATCCTAATCCATATAGGTATCTCATACCTATCAATTTCGGGTTAATCTCATTAACCAATTTGTGTCGTTTCTTCATATATCTCATATGTTCATTACGAATTCCAGTTTCATGCATCATGAATCAATCTAATTAATCATGGCCGAAAAGCAACCGAACACATAGCATCATGCGATTCAACACTCAATCCCGATTTAGGGTTTCACCAGTAGCTCTGATACCACTGTTGGGTTTCGGGAGCCAAACAGCGCAGCGGAATTTAACCGAAACCCTCTAGGATCCAAGTGAAACGGGGTAAACCGGGTGTTCGAAAATTTTCATACCTAATTTTCGGTTGAGATCTCTCACTCAACTGTAGAGTCGAATCACAAAACCTGAACAGTTGACGTGTTCAAGCTCTCTATGGTATCCACACGAGCCTCTCGGGATCACCACGCTTCCACCGCGTCCCGGCAGATGCGTTTCTCTTGCGCTCGCAGTGCTAGCTTGCGTCCTCCAAGGAATTGCAAGAGAAGAGTGTGGCTGTCCTTTTTGGAGGCTAGGGCAAGGAGACCTGCGAATTTCTCACTTAAAAGTTGTATTTATAGTGAGACTCAACTTCCAGGCCTAATGGGTTTCAAAGCCCTAATCCAATTAGGATTTAATTTCGGGCTTAATAATGGCTCAACTCTTGGGCCCATTATTAATACGAAATTAAAGTGAAACCATAACCCAAATAATTAGCCCATGCACTCTAATGATCCAAATAGCTCTATGTGTGCGACCCAATAGGCTCTTACCACGTTGGCAATGATCATAAATCACATTTATGATCATAAGCAATGAGCGGTGTCTAGCAACACATCATTGCTACCCAAGTGACAAGATTGTCGGTGAATCGACTAAACCTTTATGATCATCACCGATATATGCCATTGTCCCTTTGTCCAAGATATCAAGACTAAGCACGAGACATGGAATGTGTCACTCTCGTATAGCCCAATCTTTGGTTTCTTGATTACCGAGTAGACCAACTTAAACTGATGACATTGATATCGTATATCAACTCATCCGAGCATGGCCATGCATTTTCTAAGTCTCACTCTATCAAGGGGCCCGAAGATATCACTCCCGTTACATAGGAGGGACAAATCCCATCTTGATCATACAAATCCCTCCGCATGATATGTGACATACCCAATGACCTCCTTCAAGTTCACTCAGTTACGAGCAACAAAGGAAAGTATCAAAGTATGTGACTCACATGTAGGGAACCTTGATGATCTTAGGTCGAAGGACTACATATACCATGATCACTATGAGAATCACTTATGACACTCATATAACGATCCATGTAGTGTTCTCATGGTGGGTCGGTCCAGTACACAAGTTCTCCAACTTGTACCCATATGTAGACTACATATCTCATATTAGTCTCCACATATGCTAGTCGTTATGTATTATTGTAACCCGCTCCACAATAATACTAGACCAGGGACTTTTAAGAATATCATTATTCTAGGGTTACAATTATGTTTGTTAAGTTACGCAGGAACAAAACAACAAACATAATTGCTGGATTAATGCCTTAATAAAATATCATGACTCAATGTTCAAAAATACAATCATCTCATGATTGGCTTTTGGGCACAACACTAACAACTATTGTTAGTGTCATGCCCAAAAGTCAATCATGAGATGGTTGTACTTTGCACATTAAGTCATGATATTTTATTATGGCATTAATCGAGTAATTGTGTTTGTTATATGTTTTCTATGTGATGTAATCAAACGTAATTTTAACCCTAGAATAATAGTATTCTTAAATGTCCCTGGTCTAGTATTATTATGGAGTGGGTTATAATAATACACAACGACTAGCATTTGTGGAGACTAATATAAGATATGTAGTCTGCATATGGGTACAAGTTGGAGAACTTGTGTACTGGACAGACCCACATTGAGAATGCTACATGGATCGTTATATGAGTGTCATAAGTGATTCTTATAGGATCATGGTATATGTAGTCCTTTGACCTAGTGTCATCAAGGTTCCCTACATATGAGTCACATACTTTGATACTTCTCTTTGTTGTCGTAACTGAGTGAACTTGAAGGAGGTAACTGGGTATGTCACATATCATGTGGAGGGTTTTGTATGATCAAGATGGGATTTGTCCCTCCTATGTAATAGGAGTGATATCTTCAAGCCCCTTGATAGAGTGAGATTAAGAAAATGCATGGCCATGCTTGGATGAGTTGATATACAATATCAATGTCATCAACTTAAGTTTGTCTACTCAAGAATCAAGAAACCAAAGATTGGGCTATACAAGAGTGACACACTCCATGTCTCATGCTTAGTCATGATATCTTGGGCAAAGGGACAATGGCATATATGGATAATGACCATAGAGGTTTAGTCGAATTACTGACCATGTTGTCACTTGGGTAGCAATGATGTGTTGCTAAACACTGCTAATTGTTTATGATCATAAATGTGATTTATGATCATTACCAATGTGGTAAGAGCCTATTGGGTTGCACACATAAAGCCTATTTGGATGTTTTGAGTGCATGGGCTAATTTATTTGAGTTATGGTTTCATGGTAATTTTGTATTAATAGTTTGCCCAAAAGTTTAGCGATTATTAATCCCCAAATTAAACCTAATTAGATTAGGGCTTTGAAACCCATTAGGCTTGGGAGTTTAGTCTCACTAGAAATACTTTTGGTGTTTTGCCGAAAAGCCAATCATGAGATGATTATATTTTGGATATTGAGGCATTATATTTTATTGATGCATTAATCCAATAATTATGTTTGTTGTTCTGTTTCTGCGTAACGTAATAAAATAATTACAACCCTAGAATAATGATATTCTTAAATGTCCACGGTCTAGTTTTATCATTGAGCGGGTTGCAATATAACGTAAAGACTAGCATATGTGGGGACTAATATAAGATATGTACTCTACATATGGGTACAAGTTGGAGGACTTATGTTTTGGGCTGACCCACCATGAGAATGCTATGTGATCATTATATGAGTATCATAAGTAATTCTTATAATGATCATGATATATATAGTCCTTTGACCTAAGGTCATCAAGATTCCCTACAAGTGAGTCATATACTTTGACACTTCCCTTTGTTGCTCATAACTAAGTGAATATGAAGGTGGTCATTGGGTATGTCACATACCCTGGGGAGGGTTTTGCATGATCAAGATGGAATTCGTCCCTCCTATGTAACAAGAGTGATATCTTTAGGCCCATTGATAGAGTGAGCCTAAGAAAATGGATGGCCATGCTTGGATGACTTGATATACGATATCAATGTCATTAGTTTAAGTTCATCTACTCAGGAATCAAGAAACCAAAGATTGGGCTGTACGAGAGTGACACATTCTATGTCTCATGCTTACTCTTAATATCTTGGACGAACGGACAATGGCATATATGAATAATGATCATAGAGGTTTAGTTGAATCACTGACTTTCTTGTCACTTGGGTAACAATGATGTGTTTCTAGACACCGCTCATTGCTTATGATCGTAAATGTGATTTATGATCATTACCAACGTGGTAAGAGCCTATTAGCTCACACACATAAAGCCTATTTGGATTATGTGAGTGCATGGGCTAATTTATTTGGTCTTGGTTACATGATAATTTCATATTAATGATTGGCCCAACGGTTATTAGGCTTAAAATTAAAGCCTAATTGGATTGGGGCTTTGAAACCCATTAGGCTTGGGAGTTGAGTCTCCCTATAAATATATCATATAGTGAGAAATTGACAGCTCTTAGCCTAGCCTCCCAGAAGGACAAAATCAAAAAGAGTTCTGAAAACTAGCCAAACTCTTCTCTTCCATTCTTTGGAGGACGCAAGCTAGTGCTGTGGGCGTAAGAGAAATGCATCTGCTAACACGTGGTGGAGGTGTGGTGATCCGGAGAGGCTCGTGTGGATACCGTAGAGAGCTTGAACAATTCAACTATTCAGGTTTTGTGATTCAACTCAACAGTTGGGTGAAAAATCTCAACTGAATTAGGTATGAAAATTTCAAACACCCGGTTTACCCCATTTTGTTTAGATCCTGGAGGGTTTTAGTTATATTCTGCTGTGCTTGTTTGGATCCCGAAACCCTGCAAATACATCATATAGTGAGAATTTTGATGCTCTTGCCGTAGCCTCCCAAAAGGATGAAATAAGAAGAGTTTTGAAAACCAGCCACACTATTCTCTTGTCATTCCTTGGTGAACGCAAGATACCATTGTGGGTGTAAGAGAAACACATCTGCTGGGACATGGTGGAGGTGTGGTGATCCCAAAAGGCTCGTGTGGATACCGTAGAGAGCTTGAACAAATTAACTATTTAGGTCTTGCGATTTAACTCAATAGTTGGGTGAAAGATCTCTACCAAATTAGGTATGAAAATTTTGAACACCCGGTTTTCCCTGTTTTGCTTGGATCTTGGAGGGTTTCGGTTATATTCTGCTACACTTGTTTGGCTCCTGAAGCTCTACAACTATTTCATTTTAAACAAGTTGTGAATGTTCCCGTTCCAAACAAGTTACTAATAATTCCATTTTGTTCTAAACGAGTTGTGAATGTCTTCATTTCATTCTAAACTTATTGTGAATGTTTCCATTTTGATTAAGTTATGAATGTTTCCATTTTATTTCAAACTAGTTATGAATGTTCGCATTTCATTCTAAACAAGTTATGAATGTTTCCATTTCATTCTAAACTGGTTGTGAGCGTTTCTATTTTGTTCTAAACAAGTTATGAATGTTTACATCTCATTCTAAACTAGTGAATGTTTCTTTTTCATTCTAAACAAGTTATGATTGTTTCCAATCCAAATAAGTTCTGAGAGTTTCCATATCATTCTAAACAAGTTATGAATGCTTCCATGCTAAACAATTTGTCAATCTTTGATTTTATTCCAAACATGCTATAAATGTTTGAATTTTAAACTAGTTATGAGTGTTTCCATTTCATTCTAAACAAGTTGCCAATGTTTCCATTTCATTCTAAACTAGTTATGAATGTTTACATTCCAAGATAGTTATGACTGTTTCCATTTTGAACAAGTTGTCAACAATTCCATTCCATTCCAAACTCGTTGTGAATGTTTCCATTTCTATCAAAACATGTTGTCAATGTTTCCATTCCAAATAGGTTGTGAAAGTTTCCATTTCATTCTAACAAGTTATCAATGTTTCTATTCCAAACCAGTTGTGAATGTTTCCATTTCATTCTAAACAACCTGTGAATGTTTTCATTTTATTCTAAACAAGTTGTGATTGTTTCCATGCATTCCAAACAAGTTATTAATGTTTCCATTTCATTCCAAACTAGTTGTGAATGTTTCCATTTCATTTCATTCATTCAAAACAAGTTGTGTTGTTTCCATTCCAAACAAGTTGTGAATGTTTTCATTTAAAACAAGTATTGAATCTTTCCATTTTGTTCTAAATAAGTTATCAATGTTTCTATTCGAAACTAGTTGTGAATGTTTCCATTTCACTATAAACATGTTTGGAATGTTTCCACTCTAAACATCTTATCAATTTGTCCGTTTAATTGTAAACAAGTTGTGAATGTTTTCATTTAAAACAAGTATTGAATCTTTCCATTTTGTTCTAAATAAGTTATCAATGTTTCTATTCGAAACTAGTTGTGAATGTTTCCATTTCAATATAAACATGTTTGGAATGTTTCCACTCTAAACATCTTATCAATTTGTCCGTTTAATTGTAAACAAGTTGTGAATGTTTCCTTGTCATTCCAAACAATATGTTCATATTTCCATTTCATTCTAAACAAGTTGTGAATTTTTCCATTTCATTCTAAACTAGATGTGAATGTTTCCATTCCAAAAAAGTTATGAGTGGTACTGTAACACCCCACACAGGCCCTAACCTGTGCACTCTCAGTACCACTTACCAATTTACCCAAGAGTTATTTGGATACTCTTAAGTTCATGTGTTATTAGGTAGTTTTAAGTCTTATTTTCTTAAGCTGAGGGCTGGGAGGTGTCCTAGGAGGCTTATGAGTTATTTAGAACAATAACCTGCAGCTTAAGTAGGGCCCAACCACTAACTTGCAACACAAGGCAAGGCTGTAAATCAATAACTTGCAATACAAGCAAGGCATACACTTAATCTGTTAAGTGTCTAGGATGTGTGCTCATCAAGTGTGCTACTTTCATGAATGACAACCAAGAAGCCCACATCTTTTTAGTTTGAAAATCAAGGTTTCCATGCACATGTATATTCGGCCAAACAAAGTATCTCAAGAGGTATCTCCATGAAACATAATCATATGCTCATAAACTTAACATAACTTGGCACATAAGCATCCAACATATGTACATACAAAACCATGTACAAACAAGGCTACATATACACACAAAATAGCCTAAGTACAAGCATCACTAGCTTGGAAACATACCAAGGATGCTACAAGTCCAAAATAGCCAAGGTTAAGTTTTACAAGCCATGTACCCTTACTCCCCAAGAAGATACCTAAGTGTGCAATACAGCAGCACACACTGAAGCACCAACCCAATGACCATGTTCATGGTCATGAAAGTGAACACTACAATCAGAGCCATAGTCCACACATCCATCCTGCACCTAGACTGATCCCACAACTACACAAGCCTGCAAAACTTAGAATATAAGTTTCGGCCTTAAACCATAAGACTTGTAATGCAAGTAATCAAGCCAAGATTGAGTTGGCACATACCTTGAGCAATAAGTGTACTACCTAGCACACAAACTAGCAACTCAAGCAAACTACTCAAGCTGTATATCCTTTCCTGAAAAAAAGGAAATATATGGGCATGAGTATTAAACTCAGTAGGGATTCACAAATGACCATATAAGGTCTATTTAGTTAAGTCCATGACTTAACCTCCACAAGCTTACTTGTCCTGCAAGAAAGACATGAAAACAAGGAAAACACAAAGAGGCCGAGACATATAATCATCATAAACCAACAATATATGGGTTAGCATGCACAAACAGATCAAACAAGCACACAACTCACACACACACACACACAATATTCATTCGGTTGAAATATTCACCCGAATGAATTATTCACTCGGTTGAAAATATTTCACTCGAATGAAATAATCATTCGGTTGAAATCCACTAGCAAGCACAACATCAAATCCTTGCACTTCAAGCCTTCCAATTCCCCTCCAATCCACTAGAGCTCCAAGTTCACTAGTAAGTTGGCCTAACTTACTAAGAACTTTATGTGCTTGCCATTAAACCTTGACTAGCTAGCCAATTAACATAGAACCGAATCTCCTCAATATGCCCATCTAGCAAACTAAGATCATATAGCAATATATAACCATCACTTAGCTGCCATTATTACTTGATCATGGAAAAAAATACCAAGAATTCAAGTAAACGTGAAACCCTACCTCAATTCAAAAGCTTGAGTTCTCGGTTGCTTGAGTAACTAAGGCCGAAATCAACTAAGTTGCCTAACACAACAAGGCCTTCAATTAGCTATCATAGTCACTTGATCATGGAGATTTACCAAGAAAACAAGTGAGTTTATGAAGCTATACCTCTAATTTGAGCTTGAGTGCTCTCGGCCAAACCTTGTTTCTCCAATTTCAAGCTCCAAACTTGAACCTCAAGGTCGCCTACCACCGAAATTGAAGTCTCCAAGTTTGGTTTCGTGATCAAGCTTCACTTTCAACTCAATTTGGTATCAATTCGGCAGCCAATCTTCATGAACACCAAGAACATGCAAAGGTTTCTTTGGAACGTTTTAAGTCTCGGCCAACAAAACCAAAACACAATCAAAGACCGAAAGCATTGTTTATTTTGCTTAATGGGGAACATGGCAGCCGGCCATGGACACTTGTCCAAAAAATGGTTTAATATACCATTTAATCTCATATTAATTTGCATGGTACATTTCACCCCTCAAGTCTCCATGGCTTCATTTTAGTCACCATAATGCATGATCATTTCGGCACAAATCTTGATTCATGGCTTACATTGCCAAGCTTTATTTAAAATGGCTAAAAATGGTTATTAGCCCATGCATATTTTTGGCATTTTACCAAGATTAATTAACCATATAAATAATGGTATAAATCTTGGTGGAAAACATAATCATAACCGGCCATTAAAGTCAAAAAGAAATTGGTCTAATTCTTCATTTCTCCTTGCACTTTCTTGCATGGCCGAAACTTCTAGTTTAAGTTTCATAGTTTCAATTTCATCACTAGTTCAAGTGTGCATTGTAGTCCTCCAACTTTATTTCATGCCAAAAACATCATAGCCTAGTTTCCATGTACACTTAAACCCAAACTTTCCTAGGTTTGCACTTATACCCTATCCTCATTTTCAAACAAGTCCCTCATGTTTTAAATTGGTGTTTCTCTATATTCTTGGCCTAAGCCAAGTACTAAGGGATGATCGTAACAGGTACCATTTCATTCTAAACTACTTGTGAATATCTCAATTTCATTCTAAACTTGTAGTGATTGTTTATGTTTCAAACAAGTTGTGAGTGTTTCAATTTCACTCCAAACTAGTTGTTAATGTTTCCTTTTCATTCTAAAGAAGTCATGAATATTTCCCTTCCAAACAAGTTAGGAATGTTTCCATTTCATTCTAAACTAGTTGTGCAAGTTTCCACTCCATTTGAAACATGTTGCGAATGTTTCCATTTTATTCTAAACTAATTGTGAAAGTTTCCAATCCAACAAGTTGTGAATGCTTTCATTTCTTTCCAAACTAGCTATGAATGTTTCCATTTGATTCTAAACAAGTTGTGATTGTTTCTAATTCATTTTAAACAAGTTATGACTGCTTGCATTTTATTCTAAACTAGTTGTGAATGATTCCATTTCATTCTAAACTAGTTTTGAATATTTTCATTCTAAACAAGATGTGAATGTTTTTATTCCAAACAAGTTGTGAATGTTCCCATTTCATTCCCAAAAGTTGTGAATGATTTCATTTCATTCTAAACTAGTTGTGATTGTTTCCACTACAAACATGTTAAGAAAGTTTCCATTTCGTTTAGAACAAGTTGGGAACATTTTCATTTGAAACTAGTTGTAAATGTTTCCATATCATTCTGAATAGGTTTGTGAATTTTTCATTCCAAACAAGTGGTGAATCTTTGCATTTCATTCTAAACAACTTGTGAATGTTTCCATTTGAAACTAGTGGCGATTGTTTCCATTTCGTTCTCAATAAGTTGTGATTGTTTCCATTTCAAACAAGTTGTGAATGTTTGCATTTCATTCTAAACAAGTTTTGAATATTTCCAATTCATTCTAAACTGGTTGTGTATATTTCCATTCCAAACTAGTTGTGAATGTTTCCACCTTCCTCTAAACTAGTTATGAATGTTTCCATTTCTAACAAGTTGTGAATGTTTCCATTCCATTCCAAACTAGTTGTGAATGTTTCAATTTCATTCTTAGGAAGTCCTTTAATTCCATAGAAGTTGTGACTATTTCATTGTAAACAAGTTGTGATTGTTTCCATTTCATTCTAAACATGTTGTGAATGTTTCCATTCCATTCAAAACAAGTTGTGATTGTTTCTATTTCATTCTAAACAGGTTCTGATTATATGTGAATGTTTCCATTTCATTATAAACAATTTGTGAATGTTTCCATTTCATTTCAAATAAGTTGTGAATGAAATGGAAACGTTCACAACTTGTTTAGAGTGGAAACATTCACAGGTTATTTAGAATGAAATGGAAAGTTTCATAACTTGTTTCAAATGGAAACATTTACAACTTGTTTGGAGTGAGATGGACATATCTTCAACTAGTTTGGAATGGAAACATTCCCAACTTGTGTGAAGGTTTTAATTTCATTCCAAACAAGTTGTGAATGTTTCCATTCCAAACTACTTGTGAATGTTGCCATTCGAAACTACTTGTGAATGTTTCCATTTTGAGCAAGTTATGAATGCTTCCATTCCAAATAGGTTATGAATGTTTCCATTCTATTCCAAACATGTTGTGAATGTTTCCATTTCAAACTAGTTGTACGTGTTTCCATTCCAAAGAAGTTGTAAATGTTTCTATTCCAAACTAGTTTCGAAGGTTTCAATTTCAATCTAAACAAGTGTGAGTGTTTCCATTTCAAACTACTTGTGAATGCTTCTATTTCACTCCAAACAAGTGATGATTGTTTTCAATTCATTCTAAACAAGTTGTGATTGTTTTTACTCTAAAGGAGTTGTGAATGTTTCCATTTCATTCTAAACAAGTTATGAATGTTTCCATTTCATTCTAACCAATTTGTCAATGTCTACACTACAAACAAGTTGTGAATCTTTCCATTTCATTGTAAATAAGTTGTGAATGTTTCCATTCATTATAAACTAGTTGTTAATATTTTTGTTCCAAATAAGTTTTGAATGAATCCATTTCATTCAAAACAAGTTTTGAATGTTTCCATTTTGCTCGAAACAAATTGTTACTATTTCCTTTTCACTTTGAATAAGTTGTAAATGTTTCTATTTCATTCTAAACAAGTTATGAATGTTTCCAATCCAAACAAGTTATTAATGTTTCCATTTCATTCTAAAGAAGTTGTTAATGTCTCCATTTCATTCTTAACTTGTTGAGAATGTTTCCATTCCAAACAAGTGGTGTGATGCCCTTCCGCATCTTCGTTGTGAAACATGATGAGCCTGAGGCAGGGACTTCCGTTGAAGGAATGCCTGGATGAGAGGCCTCCGGTGGGAGGAGGGCTAAAAGGACTCAGAAAAGCAAGGGTAAAGAGTTCCCTGAAGTATTTTCCGGGGGAGGAACCTCCGATGCCCAAGTCAGTGTTTGAAAATGGAGAGTAAGTAAGGAGTGGAGATATTCTTCCCCTTGGGGCCGGATCCCCTTACCTGGGGCATTTCCATTTCATTTATAGGGAGATGTACAATGTTTCCAGACCATTCCAAACAAGTTGTGAATGCCCAAATCATGTCAAACGTTTGGTCGGATGTGGTCCGTACCTCAAGTTCGTGAATGTTCTTCATTTGATTACAAACTAGTTGTGCCTGGTTCAGGAGCCTATTCTAAACATGTTTTGTGAATGTCCCAGGGGGGCGTGTCAGGGACCATACACGGGCGTGAATGTTTCCATTCCAAACAACTATTTCCATTCAACGTACAAATTGTAAATGTTTCCATTTCATTCCAAACAAGTTGTGAATGTTTCCATTCGGGGACAAACTAGTTGTGAATGTTTCCACTTCTTGTTCGAAACAAGTTGTGAATGTTTTTCATTCAATTCAAACAAGTTATGAATGTTTCCATTTCATTCCAAACAAGTTGTGAATGTTTCCAAATCATATCAAAACAAGTTGTGAATGTTTCCATTTCATTCCAAAACAAGTTGTGAATGTTTCCATTTCATTCCAAACTAGTTGTGAATGTTTCCATTTCATTCCGAACAAGTTGTGAATGTTTCCATTTCATTCCAAACAAGTTGTGAATGTTTCCATTTCATTCTAAACAAGTTGTGAATGTTTCCATTTCCTTCCAAACAAGTTGTGAATGTTTCCATTTCATTCCAAACAAGTTGTGAATGTTTCCATTTCATTCCAAACAAGTTGTGAATGTTTCCATTTCATTTCAAACAAGTTGTGAATGTTTCCATTTCATTCCAAACTAGTTGTGAATGTTTCCATTTCATTCCAAACTAGTTGTGAATGTTTCCATTTCATTCCAAACAAGTTGTGAATGTTTCCATTTCATTCCAAACAAGTTGTGAATGTTTCCATTTCATTCCAAACTAGTTGTGAATGTTTCCATTTCATTCCAAACTAGTTGTGAATGTTTCCATTTCATTCCAAACTAGTTGTGAATGTTTCCATTTCATTCCAAACAAGTTGTGAATGTTTCCAAACTAGTTGTGAATGTTTCCATTTCATTCCAAACAAGTTGTGAATGTTTCCATTTAATTCCAAACTTGTTGTGAATGTTTCCATTTCATTCCAAACTAGTTGTGAATGTTTCCATTTCATTCCAAACAAGTTGTGAATGTTTCCATTTCATTCCAAACTAGTTGTGAATGTTTCCATTTCATTCCAAACAAGTTGTGAATGTTTCTAATTCATTCCAAACTAGTTGTGAATGTTTCCATTCATTCCAAAGAAGTTGTGAATGTTTCCATTTCATTCCAAACAAGTTGTGAATGTTTCCATTCATTCCAAACTAGTTGTGAATGTTTCCATTTCATTCCAAACTAGTTGTGAATGTTTCCATTTCATTCCAAACTAGTTGTGAATGTTTCCATTTCATTCCAAACTAGTTGTGAATGTTTCCATTTCATTCCAAACAAGTTGTGAATGTTTCCATTTCATTCCAAACTAGTTATGAATGTTTCCAATTTCATTCGAAACTAGTTGTGAATGTTTCCATTTCATTCCAAACAAGTTGTGAATGTTTCCATTTCATTCCAAACTAGTTGTGAATGTTTCCATTTCATTCCAAACTAGTTGTGAATGTTTCCATTTCATTCCAAACTTGTTGTAAATGTTTCCATTTCATTCCAAACAAGTTGTGAATGTTTCCATTTCATTCCAAACAAGTTGTGAATGTGGTTTAGACCCATTTGTATCATTCAAACAGGTTGTGAATGTTTCCATTTCATTCCAAACAAGTTGTGAATGTTTCCATTTCATTCCATTTCATTCCAAACATGTTGTTGAATGTTTCCATTCCATTCCAAACTAGTTGTGAATGTTTCCATTTCATTTAAAACTAATTGTGAATGTTTCCATTTCATTCTAAACAAGTTGTGAATATTTTCCATTTCAATGTGCAAACAAGTCACTTGTGAATGTTTCCATTTCATTCCAAACATGTTGTGAATGTTTCCATTTTATTCCAAACTAGTTGTGAATGTTTCCATTTCATTCGAAAACTAGTTGTGAATGTTTCCATTTCATTCCAAACTTGTTGTGAATGTTTCCATTTCATTCCAAACAAGTTGTGAATGTTTCCATTTCATTCCAAACTTGTTGTGATTGTTTCCATTTCATTCCAAACTAGTTGTGAATGTTTCCATTTCATTCCAAACTAGTTGTGAATGTTTCCATTTCATTCCAAACAAGTTGTGAATGTTTCCATTTCATTTACAAACAAGTTGTGAATGTTTCCATTTCATTCCAAACTTGTTGTGAATGTTTCCATTTCATTCCAAACAAGTTGTGAATGTTTCCATTTCATTCCAAACTAGTTGTGAATGTTTCCATTTCATTCCAAACAAGTTGTGAATGTTTCCATTTCATTCCAAACAAGTTGTGAATGTTTCCATTTCATTCCAAACAAGTTGTGAATGTTTCCATTTCATTCCAAACAAGTTGTGAATGTTTCCATTTCATTCCAAAAGTAGTTGTGAATGTTTCCATTTCATTCCAAACTAGTTGTGAATGTTTCCATTTCATTCCAAACTAGTTGTGAATGTTTCCATTTCATTCCAAACTTGTTGTGAATGTTTCCATTTCATTCCAAACTAGTTGTGAATGTTTCCATTTCTTTCCAAACAAGTTGTGAATGTTTCCATTTCATTCCAAACAAGTTGTGAATGTTTCCATTTCATTCCAAACAAGTTGTGAATGTTTCCATTTCATTCCAAACAAGTTGTGAATGTTTCCATTTCATTCCAAACTAGTTGTGAATGTTTCCATTTCATTCCAAACTAGTTGTGAATGTTTCCATTTCATTCCAAACTAGTTGTGAATGTTTCCCTTTGATTCCAAACAAGTTGTGAATGTTTCCATTTCATTCCACACACAGTTGTTGAATGTTTCCATTTCAACATTTCAAATGAAAGAAGAAACCTAGTTGTGAATGTTTCCATTTCATTCCAAACTAGTTGTGAATGTTTCCATTTTATTCCAAACTTGAGGTGAACTGTTCTCAGATTCATTCCGCCACTAGTTGTGAATGTTTCCATTTCATTCCAAACAAGTTGTGAATGTTTCCATTTCACTCCAAACTTGTTGTGAATGTTTCCATTTCATTCCAAACTAGTTGTGAATGTTTCTATTTCTTTCCAAACTAGTTGTGAATGTTTCCCATTTCTTTCTTGAGCTGAGTTGGGAATGTTTCAATCTCATTCCAGCTACTTATAGTTGAAGTGAATGTTTCCATCCAGCTAGTTTGAGCTACTAGTTGTGTGACATAACTTCCAACTTCATTCCAAACTTTTAGTTGTGAATCTTTCCACTTCATCCCAAAAGGGAGTTTCTAGATGTTTACATTTCTTTCCAAACAGAGCCGGCTGAATGTTTCCATTTCATGTCCAAACCAGTTGTGAATGTTTCTAACGTCCAGCCTCGAAACAATCTTGTGTGAATGTTCCACTTTTACATCCAAACAAGTAGTGAATGTTTCCGTTTCATTCCAAGCAGGTTGTGAATGTTTCCATTTCAGTTCCAAACAAGTTTTGAACGAATGTTCCATTTCATTCAAAATAAGTTGTGAATGTTTCCATTTTGAGTCTAACTAGTTGTGAAATCTTTCCATTTCATTCCAAACTAGGAGTTGTGAGTAGGGGTAATTCCATTTCATTTCAAACCAACCGTTGTGAATGTTTTCATTTCTGATTTTATTACTAATAAAAGTTAGGTGATAGTTTCTAATGTTCGATTCCATAAACAAGTTGGTGAGGTGTTTCCAGTTTCATTCTCAAACTAGTTAGACACCTGAATGTTTAGCCATTTCCTCAGTACAAACTAGTTGGGAAAGTCTCCATACCATTCAAAAATAGTTGCTGAATGATTTGCATGCAATCAAAAGTTTCCAGCAAATGAGTGTGAATGTGTACCTTTCACTCCAAACAAGTTGTGAATATTGCCCCGTTTCATTTCAAACTAGTTCTGAATGTTTCCATTCCGTTCCAAACTATGTTGAGAATTTTTTTCATTTCATTCAAAACAACAAGTAAACTAGTTGTGAATGTTTCCATTTCATTCCAACAAGTTGTGAACGTTTCTAATTTAATTCCAAACTAGTTCTGAATGTTTCAATTTTATTCCAAACGAATTGTGAATGTTTCCATTTCATCCAAACAAGTGGTGTCCAGTTCCATTTCGTTCCAAGTTGTGAATGTTTCAATTTCATTCCAAAGATGCTGTGAACCCGTTACCATTCATTCCAAAGTAGTTGTGAGTGTTTCCGTTTTCCATTTTCAACTAGTTGTGAAAATTTCCATTTCTGAACATGTTGGCGAAAGTTTCCCATCTGCATTTCAAATTGTGAAAGAGTTGAATTGTTTGCATTTCATTCCAAACAAGTTATGAATGTTTCAATAACAGTCCAAACTAGGTTAATGAATGTGAATGTACACCATTTCATTCAAAACAAGTCTTGTGAATGTCTGTTTCCATTTCATTCCAAACGAGTTGTGTGAATGTTTCCATTTCATTCCAAAGTAGTTGTGAATATTTCCATTCATTCCAAACTAGTTGTGAATGTTTCTATTTCATTTATTCCAAAGAAGTTGTGAATGTTTCCATTTCATTCTAGTTTTGAAGGTTTCCATTTGATTCGAAACTAGTTGTAAATGTTTCTATTTCATTCCAAACAAGTTGTGAATGTTTCCAATTCATTCAAAACTAGTTGTGAATGTTTCCATTTCATTCCAAACAAGTTGTGAATGTTTCCATTTCATTCCAAAACAAGTTGTGAATGTTTCCATTTCATTCCAAACAAGTTGTGAATGTTTCCATTTCATTCAAAACAAGTTGTGAATGTTTCCATTCCAAACAAGTTGTGAATGTTTCCATTTCATTCATTCAAACAAGTTGTGAATGTTTCCATTTCATTCCAAACTAGTTGTGAATGTTTCCATTTCATTCCAAACTAGTTGTGAATGTTTCCATTTCATTCCAAACAAGTTGTGAATGTTTCCATTTCATTCCAAACTAGTTGTGAATGTTTCCATTTCATTCCAAACAAGTTGTGAATGTTTCCATTTCATTCCAAACTAGTTGTGAATGTTTCCATTTCATTCCAAACAAGTTGTGAATGTTTCCATTTTTCATTTCATTCCAAACAAGTTGTGAATGTTTCCATTTCATTCAAACAAGTTGTGAATGTTTCCATTTCATTCCAAACAAGTTGTGAATGTTTCCATTTCATTCCAAACAAGTTGTGAATGTTTCCATTTCATTCCAAACAAGTTGTGAATGTTTCCATTTCATTTCATTCAAGTTGTGAATGTTTCCATTTCATTCCAAACAAGTTGTGAATGTTTCCATTTCATTCCAAACAAGTTGTGAATGTTTCCATTTCATTCCAAACAAGTTGTGAAATGTTTCCATTTCATTCAAACAAGTTGTGAATGTTTCCATTTCATTCCAAACAAGTTGTGAATGTTTCCATTTCATTCCAAACAAGTTGTGAATGTTTCCATTTCATTCCAAACAAGTTGTGAATGTTTCCATTTCATTCCAAACAAGTTGTGAATGTTTCCATTTCATTCCAAACAAGTTGTGAATGTTTCCATTTCATTCCAAAGTAGTTGTGAATGTTTCCATTTCATTCCAAACAAGTTGTGAATGTTTCCATTTCATTCCAAACAAGTTGTGAATGTTTCCATTTCATTCCAAACTAGTTGTGAATGTTTCCATTTCCAAAACAAGTTGTGAATGTTTCCATTTCATTCCAAACAAGTTGTGAATGTTTCCATTTCATTCCAAACAAGTTGTGAATGTTTCCATTTCATTCAAAACAAGTTGTGAATGTTTCCATTTCATTCCAAACAAGTTGTGAATGTTTCCATTTCATTCCAAACAAGTTGTGAATGTTTCCATTTCATTCCAAACAAGTTGTGAATGTTTCCATTTCATATTCCAAACAAGTTGTGAATGTTTCCATTCCAAAACAAGTTGTGAATGTTTCCATTTCATTCCAAACAAGTTGTGAATGTTTCCATTTCATTCCAAACAAGTTGTGAATGTTTCCATTTCATTCCAAACAAGTTGTGAATGTTTCCATTTCATTCCAAACAAGTTGTGAATGTTTCCATTTCATTCCAAACAAGTTGTGAATGTTTCCATTCATTCCAAACAAGTTGTGAATGTTTCCATTTCATTCCAAACAAGTTGTGAATGTTTCCATTTCATTCCAAACAAGTTGTGAATGTTTCCATTTCATTCCAAACAAGTTGTGAATGTTTCCATTTTTTCATTCTAAACAAGTTGTGAATGTTTCCATTTCATTCCAAAACAAGTTGTGAATGTTTCCATTTCATTCCAAACAAGTTGTGAATGTTTCCATTTCATTCCAAACAAGTTGTGAATGTTTCCATTTCATTCCAAACAAGTTGTGAATGTTTCCATTTCATTCCAAACAAGTTGTGAATGTTTCCATTTCAAACCAAACAAGTTGTGAATGTTTCCATTTCATTCCAAACAAGTTGTGAATGTTTTCATTTCATTCCAAACAAGTTGTGAATGTTTCCATTTCATTCCAAACAAGTTGTGAATGTTTCCATTTCATTCCAAACAAGTTGTGAATGTTTCCATTTCATTCCAAACAAGTTGTGAATGTTTCCATTTCATTCCAAACTAGTTGTGAATGTTTCCATTTCATTCCAAACAAGTTGTGAATGTTTCCATTTCATTCCAAACAAGTTGTGAATGTTTCCATTTCATTCCAAACAAGTTGTGAATGTTTCCATTTCATTCCAAACAAGTTGTGAATGTTTCCATTTCATTCAAACAAGTTGTGAATGTTTCCATTTCATTCTAAACAAGTTGTGAATGTTTCCATTTCATTCCAAACTAGTTGTGAATGTTTCCATTTCATTCTAAACAAGTTGTGAATGTTTCCATTTCATTCCAAACTAGTTGTGAATGTTTCCATTTCATTCCAAACAAGTTGTGAATGTTTCCATTTCATTCCAAACTAGTTGTGAATGTTTCCATTTCATTCCAAACAAGTTGTGAATGTTTCCATTTCATTCCAAACAAGTTGTGAATGTTTCCATTTCATTCCAAACAAGTTGTGAATGTTTCCATTTCATTCCAAACAAGTTGTGAATGTTTCCATTTCATTCCAAACAAGTTGTGAATGTTTCCATTTCATTCCAAAACAAGTTGTGAATGTTTCCATTTCATTCCATTTGTAAACAAGTTGTGAATGTTTCCATTTCATTCCAAAAAGTTGTGAATGTTTCCATTTCATTCCAAACAAGTTGTGAATGTTTCCATTTCATTCCAAACAAGTTGTGAATGTTTCCATTTCATTCCAAACAAGTTGTGAATGTTTCCATTTCATTCCAAACAAGTTGTGAATGTTTCCATTTCATTCCAAAACAAGTTGTGAATGTTTCCATTTCATTCCAAACAAGTTGTGAATGTTTCCATTTCATTCCAAACAAGTTGTGAATGTTTCCATTTCATTCCAAACAAGTTGTGAATGTTTCCATTTCATTCCAAACAAGTTGTGAATGTTTCCATTTCATTCTAAACTTGTTGTGAATGTTTCCATTTCATTCCAAACAAGTTGTGAATGTTTCCATTTCATTCCAAACTAGTTGTGAATGTTTCCATTTCATTCCAAACAAGTTGTGAATGTTTCCATTTCATTCCAAACAAGTTGTGAATGTTTCCATTTCATTCTAAACAAGTTGTGAATGTTTCCATTTCATTCCAAACAAGTTGTGAATGTTTCCATTTCATTCCAAACAAGTTGTGAATGTTTCCATTTCATTCCAAACAAGTTGTGAATGTTTCCATTTCATTCCAAACAAGTTGTGAATGTTTCCATTTCATTCCAAACAAGTTGTGAATGTTTCCATTTCATTCCAAACAAGTTGTGAATGTTTCCATTTCATTCCAAACAAGTTGTGAATGTTTCCATTTCATTCCAAACAAGTTGTGAATGTTTCCATTTCATTCCAAACAAGTTGTGAATGTTTTCCATTTCATTCAAAACAAGTTGTGAATGTTTCCATTTCATTCCAAACAAGTTGTGAATGTTTCCATTTCATTCCAAACAAGTTGTGAATGTTTCCATTTCATTCCAAACAAGTTGTGAATGTTTCCATTTCATTCCAAACTAGTTGTGAATGTTTCCATTTCATTCCAAACAAGTTGTGAATGTTTCCATTTCATTCCAAACAAGTTGTGAATGTTTCCATTTTTCATTCCAAACTAGTTGTGAATGTTTCCATTTCATTCCAAAACAAGTTGTGAATGTTTCCATTTCATTCCAAACAAGTTGTGAATGTTTCCATTTCATTCCAAACAAGTTGTGAATGTTTCCATTTCATTCCAAACAAGTTGTGAATGTTTCCATTTCATTTCTAAACTAGTTGTGAATGTTTCCATTTCATTCCAAACAAGTTGTGAATGTTTCCATTTCATTCCAAACAAGTTGTGAATGTTTCCATTTCATTCCAAACAAGTTGTGAATGTTTCCATTTCATTCCAAAACGAGTTGTGAATGTTTCCATTTCATTCCAAACAAGTTGTGAATGTTTCCATTTCATTCCAAACAAGTTGTGAATGTTTCCATTTCATTCCAAACAAGTTGTGAATGTTTCCATTTCATTCCAAACAAGTTGTGAATGTTTCCATTTCATTCCAAACAAGTTGTGAATGTTTCCATTTTCATTCATTCCAAACAAGTTGTGAATGTTTCCATTTCATTCCAAACAAGTTGTGAATGTTTCCATTTCATTCCAAAACAAGTTGTGAATGTTTCCATTTCATTCCAAACAAGTTGTGAATGTTTCCATTTCAAACAAACAGTTGTGAATGTTTCCATTTCATTCCAAACAAGTTGTGAATGTTTCCATTTCATTCCAAACAAGTTGTGAATGTTTCCATTTCATTCCAAACAAGTTGTGAATGTTTCCATTTCATTCCAAACAAGTTGTGAATGTTTCCATTTCATTCCAAACAAGTTGTGAATGTTTCCATTTCATTGTGAATGTTTCCAAACAAGTTGTGAATGTTTCCATTTCATTCTAAAACAAGTTGTGAATGTTTCCATTTCATTCCAAACAAGTTGTGAATGTTTCCATTTCATTCCAAACAAGTTGTGAATGTTTCCATTTCATTCCAAACAAGTTGTGAATGTTTCCATTTCATTCCAAACAAGTTGTGAATGTTTCCATTTCATTCCAAACAAGTTGTGAATGTTTCCATTTCATTCCAAACAAGTTGTGAATGTTTCCATTTCATTCTAAACAAGTTGTGAATGTTTCCATTTCATTCCAAACAAGTTGTGAATGTTTCCATTTCATTCCAAACTAGTTGTGAATGTTTCCATTTCATTCCAAACAAGTTGTGAATGTTTCCATTTCATTCCAAACAAGTTGTGAATGTTTCCATTTCATTCCAAACAAGTTGTGAATGTTTCCATTTCATTCCAAACAAGTTGTGAATGTTTCCATTCATTCCAAACAAGTTGTGAATGTTTCCATTTCATTCCAAACAAGTTGTGAATGTTTCCATTTCATTCCAAACTAGTTGTGAATGTTTCCATTTCATTCCAAACAAGTTGTGAATGTTTCCATTTCATTTCAAACAAGTTGTGAATGTTTCCATTTCATTCCAAACAAGTTGTGAATGTTTCCATTTCATTCCAAACAAGTTGTGAATGTTTCCATTTCATTCCAAACAAGTTGTGAATGTTTCCATTTCATTCAAACAAGTTGTGAATGTTTCCATTTCATTCCAAACAAGTTGTGAATGTTTCCATTTCATTCCAAACAAGTTGTGAATGTTTCCATTTCATTCCAAACAAGTTGTGAATGTTTCCATTTCATTCTAAACAAGTTGTGAATGTTTCCATTTCATTCCAAACAAGTTGTGAATGTTTCCATTTCATTCCAAACTAGTTGTGAATGTTTCCATTTCATTTCCAAACAAGTTGTGAATGTTTCCATTTCATTCCAAACAAGTTGTGAATGTTTCCATTTCATTCCAAACAAGTTGTGAATGTTTCCATTTCATTCCAAACAAGTTGTGAATGTTTCCATTTCATTCCAAACAAGTTGTGAATGTTTCCATTTCATTCCAAACAAGTTGTGAATGTTTCCATTTCATTCCAAACAAGTTGTGAATGTTTCCATTTCATTCCAAACAAGTTGTGAATGTTTCCATTTCATTCCAAACAAGTTGTGAATGTTTCCATTTCATTCCAAACAAGTTGTGAATGTTTCCATTTCATCCTAAACAAGTTGTGAATGTTTCCATTTCATTCCAAACAAGTTGTGAATGTTTCCATTTCATTCCAAACAAGTTGTGAATGTTTCCATTTCATTCTAAACAAGTTGTGAATGTTTCCATTTCCAAACAAGTTTGAATGTTTCAAACAAGTTGTGAATGTTTCCATTTCATTCCAAAAAAAGTTGTGAATGTTTCCATTTCATTCCAAACAAGTTGTGAATGTTTCCATTTCATTCCAAACAAGTTGTGAATGTTTCCATTTCATTCCAAACAAGTTGTGAATGTTTCCATTTCATTCCAAACAAGTTGTGAATGTTTCCATTTCATTCCAAACAAGTTGTGAATGTTTCCATTTCATTCCAAACAAGTTGTGAATGTTTCCATTTCAAAAACAAGTTGTGAATGTTTCCATTTCATTCCAAACAAGTTGTGAATGTTTCCATTTCATTCCAAACAAGTTGTGAATGTTTCCATTTCATTCCAAACAAGTTGTGAATGTTTCCATTTCATTCCAAAACAAGTTGTGAATGTTTCCATTTCATTCCAAACTAGTTGTGAATGTTTCCTTTAAATTCCAAACAAGTTGTGAATGTTTCCATTTCATTCCAAACAAGTTGTGAATGTTTCCATTTCATTCCAAACAAGTTGTGAATGTTTCCATTTCATTCCAAACAAGTTGTGAATGTTTCCATTTCATTCCAAACTAGTTGTGAATGTTTCCATTTCAATCCAAAACAAGTTGTGAATGTTTCCATTTCATTCCAAACAAGTTGTGAATGTTTCCATTTCATTCCAAACAAGTTGTGAATGTTTCCATTTCATTCCAAACAAGTTGTGAATGTTTCCATTTCATTCCAAACAAGTTGTGAATGTTTCCATTTCATTCCAAACAAGTTGTGAATGTTTCCATTTCATTCTAAACAAGTTGTGAATGTTTCCATTTCATTCCAAACAAGTTGTGAATGTTTCCATTTCATTCCAAACAAGTTGTGAATTCCATTTCCAAACAAGTTGTGAATGTTTCCATTTCATTCAAAACAAGTTGTGAATGTTTCCATTTCATTCCAAACAAGTTGTGAATGTTTCCATTTCATTCCAAACAAGTTGTGAATGTTTCCATTTCATTCCAAACAAGTTGTGAATGTTTCCATTTCATTCCAAACAAGTTGTGAATGTTTCCATTTCATTCCAAACAAGTTGTGAATGTTTCCATTTCATTCCAAACAAGTTGTGAATGTTTCCATTTCATTCCAAACAAGTTGTGAATGTTTCCATTTCATTTCAAAACAAGTTGTGAATGTTTCCATTTCATTCCAAACAAGTTGTGAATGTTTCCATTTCATTCCAAACTAGTTGTGAATGTTTCCATTCCCAAACAAGTTGTGAATGTTTCCATTTCATTCCAAACAAGTTGTGAATGTTTCCATTTCATTCCAAACAGCTTGTGAATGTTTCCATTTCATTCCAAACAAGTTGTGAATGTTTCCATTTCATTCCAAACTAGTTGTGAATGTTTCCATTTCATTCCAAACAAGTTGTGAATGTTTCCATTTCATTCCAAACAAGTTGTGAATGTTTCCATTTCATTCCAAAACAAGTTGTGAATGTTTCCATTTTCCATTTCATCCAAACAAGTTGTGAATGTTTCCATTTCATTCCAAACAAGTTGTGAATGTTTCCATTTCATTCCAAACAAGTTGTGAATGTTTCCATTTCATTCTAAACAAGTTGTGAATGTTTCCATTTCATTCCAAACAAGTTGTGAATGTTTCCATTTCATTCCAAACTAGTTGTGAATGTTTCCATTTCATTCCAAACAAGTTGTGAATGTTTCCATTTCATTCCAAACTAGTTGTGAATGTTTCCATTTCATTCCAAACAAGTTGTGAATGTTTCCATTTCATTCCAAACTAGTTGTGAATGTTTCCATTTCATTCCAAACAAGTTGTGAATGTTTCCATTTCATTCCAAACAAGTTGTGAATGTTTCCATTTCATTCTAAACAAAGTTGTGAATGTTTCCAATTCATTCCACACTAGTTGTGAATGTTTCCATTTCATTCCAAACAAGTTGTGAATGTTTCCCTTTTCATTCCAAACAAGTTGTGAATGTTTCCATTCCAAACAAGTTGTGAATGTTTCCATTTCATTCTAACAAGTTGTGAATGTTTCCATTTCATTCCAAACTAGTTGTGAATGTTTCCATTTCATTCCAAACAAGTTGTGAATGTTTCCATTTCATTCCAAACTAGTTGTGAATGTTTCCATTTCATTCCAAACAAGTTGTGAATGTTTCCATTTTCATTCCAAACTGGTTGTGAATGTTTCCATTTCATTTGAAACAAGTTGTGAATGTTTCCATTTCATTCCAAACTAGTTGTGAATGTTTCCATTTCATTCCAAACAAGTTGTGAATGTTTCCATTTCATTCCAAACAAGTTGTGAATGTTTCCATTTCATTCCAAACAAGTTGTGAATGTTTCCATTTCATTCCAAACAAGTTGTGAATGTTTCCATTTCATTCCAAAACAAGTTGTGAATGTTTCCATTTTTCATTCCAAAAACAAGTTGTGAATGTTTCCATTTCATTCTAAACAAGTTGTGAATGTTTCCATTTCATTCCAAAATGTTGTGAATGTTTCCATTTCATTCCAAACAAGTTGTGAATGTTTCCATTCATTCCAAACAAGTTGTGAATGTTTCCATTTCCATTCCAAACAAGTTGTGAATGTTTCCCATTTTTATTCCAAACAAGTTGTGAATGTTTCCATTCCAAACAAGTTGTGAATGTTTCCATTTCATTCCAAACTAGTTGTGAATGTTTCCATTTCATTCCAAACAAGTTGTGAATGTTTCCATTTCATTCCAAACAAGTTGTGAATGTTTCCATTTCATTCAAAACAAGTTGTGAATGTTTCCATTTCATTCCAAACAAGTTGTGAATGTTTCCATTTCATTCCAAAAAGTTGTGAATGTTTCCATTTCATTCCAAACAAGTTGTGAATGTTTCCATTTCATTCCAAACAAGTTGTGAATGTTTCCATTTCATTCCAAACAAGTTGTGAATGTTTCCATTTCATTCCAAACAAGTTGTGAATGTTTCCATTTCATTCCAAACAAGTTGTGAATGTTTCCATTTCATTCCAAACTAGTTGTGAATGTTTCCATTCATTCCAAACAAGTTGTGAATGTTTCCATTTCATTCCAAACAAGTTGTGAATGTTTCCATTTCATTCCAAACAAGTTGTGAATGTTTCCATTTCATTCAAACAAGTTGTGAATGTTTCCATTTCATTCCAAACAAGTTGTGAATGTTTCCATTTTCCAAACAAGTTAATGTGTTTCCATTTCATTCTAAACAAGTTGTGAATGTTTCCATTTCATTCCAAACTAGTTGTGAATGTTTCCATTTCATTCCAAACTAGTTGTGAATGTTTCCATTTCATTCCAAACTAGTTGTGAAGTTTTCCATTTCATTTCATTCCAAACAAGTTGTGAATGTTTCCATTTCATTCTAAACAAGTTGTGAATGTTTCCATTTCAAAAACTAGTTGTGAATGTTTCCATTTCATTCCAAACTAGTTGTGAATGTTTCCATTTCATTCCAAACTAGTTGTGAATGTTTCCATTCATTCCAAAACAAGTTGTGAATGTTTCCATTTCATTCAAAACAAGTTGTGAATGTTTCCATTTCATTCAAAACAAGTTGTGAATGTTTCCATTTCATTCCAAAACAGTTGTGAATGTTTCCATTTCATTCCAAACTAAGTTGTGAATGTTTTTCATTCCAAACAAGTTGTGAATGTTTCCATTTCATTCCAAACTAGTTGTGAATGTTTCCATTTCATTCCAAACAAGTTGTGAATGTTTCCATTCATTTCCAAACTAGTTGTGAATGTTTCCATTTCATTCCAAAACAAGTTGTGAATGTTTCCATTTCATTCCAAACAAGTTGTGAATGTTTCCATTTCATTCCAAACAAGTTGTGAATGTTTCCATTTCATTCTAAACTAGTTGTGAATGTTTCCATTTCATTCCAAACAAGTTGTGAATGTTTCCATTTCATTCCAAACAAGTTGTGAATGTTTCCATTTCAATCTAAACAAGTTGTGAATGTTTCCATTTCATTTCATTCAAACAAGTTGTGAATGTTTCCATTTCATTCCAAACAAGTTGTGAATGTTTCCATTTCATTCCAAACTAAGTTGTGAATGTTTCCATTTCATTCCAAACAAGTTGTGAATGTTTCCATTTCATTCCAAACAAGTTGTGAATGTTTCCATTTCATTCTAAACAAGTTGTGAATGTTTCCATTTCATTCCAAACAAGTTGTGAATGTTTCCATTTCATTCGAAACATGTTGTTAATGTTTCCATTCCATTCCAAAGAAGTTGTGAATGTTTCCATTTCATTCCAAACAAGTTGTGAATGTTTCCATTCATTTCAAAACAAGTTGTGAATGTTTCCATTTCATTCCAAACAAGTTGTGAATGTTTCCATTTCCTTCCAAACAAGTTGTGAATGTTTCCATTTCATTCCAAACTAGTTGTGAATGTTTCCATTTCATTCCAAACTAGTTGTGAATGTTTCCATTTCATTCCAAACATGTTGTGAATGTTTCCATTTCATTCCAAAGAAATTGTGAATGTTTCCATTTCAAAACAAGATTTCTTTCTAAACTAGTGTGAATGTTTCCATTTCATTTCCAAACAAGTTGAGAATGTTTCCAATTTCATTCTAAACAAGTTGTTTTTATTTCCATTCGTGTAAACAAGTTTTTGCTCTCTTTTCTCTGAATGTTCACATTGCATTCTAAACAAGTTGTGATATTTCCATTCCAAACAAGTCGTTTATGCTCCCATTTCATTCTAAAAGAGTTGTGAATGTTTTCATTTCTTTCTAAACTAGTTGTGAATGTGTCCACTCCAAACATGTTATGAATGTTCAAATTTCATTGGAAACAAGTTGTGAATATTTCTATTGCAAACTATTTTTAAATGTCTCCATATCATTCTGAATTAGGTTGTGAATGTTTCCACTTGAAACAACTTGTGAATCTTTTCATTTTATTCTGAACAAGTTGTCAATATTTCCATTGGAAACCAGTTGCGCTTGTTTCCATTCCATTCTCCACAAGTTGTGAATGTTTCCATTCAAAACAAGTTGTGACTGTTTGCATTTCATTCTAAACTAGTTATGTATATTTCAATTCCAAACTAGTTGTGAATGTTTCCGTTCCAAAGAAATTGTGAATGTTTTCATCCCAAGCAAGTTGTGATTGTTTCCATTTCACTCTAAACAAGTTATGAGTGTTTCCATTTCATTGTAAATAAGTTGTGAATGTTTGTATTTTAATATAAACAAGTTGTTAATGTTTTCATTCCAAACAAGTTGTGAATGGTTTCATTTCATTCAAAAGAAGATGTGAATGTTTCCATTTCACTGGAAACAAATTGTCAATCTTTCCAATTCAATCTGAACAAGTTGTGAATGTTACTATTTTGTTCTAAATAAGTTGCAAATATTTCTATTCCAAACAAGTTATTAATGTTTCCATTTCATTCTAAATTAGTTGTGAATTTCTCCCTTTCATTTTTAACTTATTGTGAATGTTTCCTTTTCAAACAAGTGGTGAATGTTTCCATTTCATTTCAAACTAGTTGTGAATATTTCCATTTCACTCTAAATAAGTTGTGAATGTTTCTATTTCATTCTAAACTAACTATGAATGTTTCTATTTCATTCTAAATAGGTTGTGAATGTTTCCAATTTATGCTAAACTGGTTTTAAATGTTTCCATTTCATTCAAAAGAAACTGTGAACATTTTCATTGCAAACTACTTGTGAGAGTTTCCATGTCATTCTAAGTGGTGAGTAATTTGATTCCAAACAAGTTGTGAATCTTTCTATTTCATTCCAAACAAGTTATGAATCTTTGCATTCCAAACTAGTTATGAATGTTTCTATTTTGTTCTAAAAAAGTTGTGAATGTGTTACTACCTCACAAAGATGGGAGAATTATAAGTGTGGTGTAATGGTAAAAAAATGATTATATTGTGTAATTCTCTTCATAGTGTTTGAAGTTTTAGGGGTAAAAGTTATAATGAACACCTCCTTAAAAGTGTTCTAAGTTGATAACTTGGCCCCCAAGAAAAGCCTTAAGGATTGCTTGTTTTTCAAGTAACCTACGGACCTTTTTGTAAGGTTTTAGAAATTTGGGTGCTTAATTGCAAAACTCTCAAGAAAGAGCCTTGGAGAGTTATGGGAAGGATATGAATGGTATGAAAGTGCTATTGGAGGACTAAATTGCTCATGGAAGACAAGTTTGGACAAAGGAAACACTAAAGGCATTAAGGACCTAAATCTCTTAATGTAAACCATAAGGTGTTCAAGCTTTTGACTTAAGTTGTAAATGGTGGAATTGTGGGGTTATCCCACCAAGGGGTGAGGCAGCTAAGGCTCGTTGATAAATAGTAAAAGAATGTGGGAAAAATGTGCACCAATAAGTTTAAGACAAAGAAACCATGCTTATGGGCAAAGAAAATGACATAAAGCAAGGTTAAGCCTAATAAGGATGTTTTGTGTCCATAAGCTAGTTTAAGAAGCATTTAAGTGGCAATTTTTATCTCTCTCATATTTTGGCCCCAACCAGCCCAAGAACACCTCCACCCTTCCTCCATAGCCACCACCCCTTCAAACTTGCAATTGATTGAAATTGAAGGCAAAACAAAGCAATTGGAAGCAAACTAGAGCTGTTGCTTGGATACTTCAATGATCAAGCTTGATTTTCAACCTACCCACTTTGGTAAGGGTTCTCCTTGCCCTCATGGGTTGTTTTCTGTATTTTTCAAGCAACCATGGAGCTAAAGGGTTAATCTTGGAAGAGAGCCATGAGCTTGATGAACCAAGCTTATTGAGGGGAGTGCACTTATTGAAGGTTTTGTGACCTAGTGTGAAGTGCACAATGATGGCAGTGAAGTGAGGGTTTCTAGAGCCCAAAGTTAGTACTAACTAGTGTTAAAATCCTCATAAGGCCAAACATTAGCTTGAGGAATACTGCCATAGTGATTTGGTTATGTTTATTATATGTTTTATGGAATAACCTATGGTTTATGTTGCTGCCGCATTTCATGTGTTTGATTGGTTATGAATGGCTGCTACATTTGGTTGCTATATTTTGTATATATGCATTGTGGTTTTGTGTTTTAGTACCTTTGGATACAGGTTTTAATGAGGGTCACATTTCCTTAGGAAACCAAGTGTTTCCCTTACAAAGTTTCACAATGAAACTTACTCCCCTCAATTCTGCCATTTTAGGTCCAGCAGAAAGATCACATTCAAACTGACCTTTGTGGTTTATGTTTTGAATCTAAAATTTTAGGTACATGAACTTCAATGTGTCTAGTTATGATCTGGAAATTTTGGTGATTTTAGGAGCACATTTGGTATTTTTAGCAGGTGCTTATTGTGTTGTGCCAACATCCTGTTTCTGGAGTCCATTGTGTCTCAGGCACTCCTGTAACTTAGGATGCATATTTAGCTAGGTTAAGACCATTATGTAGTGCATGTAAGCATGTACATGTAGTGTATGTAAAATGAGACAAATATGTGAACATTTGAGTAATGTTTTGGCTATGTATGTGATGTGGTGCAAAGTTGCCTAAGTGTGAATGATAGGCTGCTTACTTGTAAATTCTGTTTTGGCCACATAAAGTTGCTAGATGCAAGAGAATGTAATTGCTATGTGTATTGAACATGTATGGGATAGCCTCAGAGGGCTTATCCCTTGTGAATGAAGTGTTTGCACACTTATGAAATTTTGTATGGGCAAAATGGTCATAAAGTGACCAGAATTTTGACTCTACACTCAAAGTTCTATATCTCCCTATGTAGAATGAATCTTGGTATGAAATTTTGGTCACATCTAGAGCACATATATAGGTTGAACTGGGATTTGGAATTTCTGAATTTGGAGCCCTGTAGCCAAAGATATGATGTTTCAACTTTGGCTAAGTTACTGTTCATTTGGTCAGAATTTTGTTACCAAATTTAAAAAACCATAACTTGGTCCATAGGTGGGCTATTGATGCAAAAAAGAATTCCTTGGTTTGCTTAAAGACTCTACTTGATAATGAAGTAAATAAAATAGGGTTACATGGCTAGATTGATACAATTTTTTGGAAGAAGTTTCACGTACAGTGTGCTGGTCACTTACACTTAATAAGATTGCTTAATGTGTGGTAGCCAAGATTAAGACTTGTGTTAGTGTTTTCCTTCCTTGCTGCCATGGTGTGCATAAAATGTAAAAATATGTGTAATGGTTGGACCAATATGCATGTATTTATATAGTGACTAAGAGGGCCACTTGGGTATGCATACTAAGGGTATTGTTCTGATGGCCTACAGAACATACCAATTCTTGGAGTTTTTAAATGCACAATTTTGGCATCATTAATGCGAACCCCAATGGTATAAAGACCATGAAATGCACCCTAGATGTTTTTCAAGCTCTACAAGACATCAAAGATACTGGATTTAAACCTCCACCCCTAATCAACTCATGATAAGAAATACGAAGTATAAGAAAACCAAGAACACAAGCAACTTGTGCACCAAGGTAGTCCTCAAAGAACAAAAGAGAATTTCTCTTCAAAGTATCAATATTATTTTGTATCCAGGCTGTGTTTTAAAAATAGAATATGTGCCTATTTATAGGCCAAAACTAGGGTAAAAGACTCAGTGAAATTCACAGCCCAAGTCACATAGGAAACCTAGGTACAAAAGACTTAAGAAAACCTAGTCAAATTAGGAGTCTAACAAAATTTGCACATGTTTAATGTGTGTAGCAAATTCCCTTTATCCTAAGTGACCTAAATGACTTCCATAGCCTAAATAACATCCTAAATAATATAAATAAACAAGAAAATAAAATAAAATACGTTACAATACAAAATTGACCATAAAACCCCTAAAATAGTCTTATTGGGTGCACTTTAAGGGCTCCATAGGGTTTTTACTTGTGTCTTCAACTTGCAACTTGAATAATTGAGTTCCATTAACTTGATACTTCCTCTTAAATTTTGGAAAGAGGTCTTGAAATATTAAAGCTTAAAGATCTAGCTTGTACAAGAAAAATGGCCTTCAAACACTTCAAGGTGGTTCCAAAGGTGCATGTGTTGGCTCCAAGCTTTCAAATTGTGCACTTAGGTATGTAGAAATTTTCCAAGATGCTGTATTGGTTTGCCTTCCATAATATATGATCCAAAAATGCTGGAATAAGCATAAGATACATCATTGGCACCATGGATTTAAGTTGACACAAATCGGACTCCTTTTAGGCTTTATTTCAGCATGATGAAACAAAGACTTCGGCATTTGTCCTCCCTCCAAGTATGCTACCTTGTCTTGGCTTGGATAGCTAGTAAATAACTTAAGAAAGGAATGTGGACTTAAAATAGATCCTTTTGAATGGCTATAGATCTGTTGAGCTTGAACTCGCACCATTAGGGCTTGTATGTGCACTTTGAGCTCCTTAGCCTTTTTTCTTGTCAATGGTCCACTAGTTATCTTTAATGGGTCCTTGCCATCCCTGGTTGTGCCTTGCTTGATCATATCAATCATAACTGGACTACCCTAGAGTAGGAAGTAGAATGTTTATATCCCAACAAGTTGTGAATGTTTCCATTTTATTTTAAACAAGTTGGGAATGTTTCCATTTCATTCTAAACTAGTTTGAATGTTCCCGTTTTTTTCTAAACTAGTTGTGAATGTTTCCATTTCAAACAAGTCATGGATGTTTCCATTCCATTCCAAACTAGTTTGAATGTTCCCATTTCATTGTACACATGTTGTTAATGCTTCTATTCCAAGCAAGCTGTGAAATTTTTCATTTCATTCTAAATAAGTTGTCAATGTTTCCATTACAAACTAGTTAGGAATGTTTCCATTTCATTCTAAACAAGTTGTGCATGTTTTCAATTCGTTCTAAACAAGTTGTTATTGTGTCCACTCATTCCAAACAAGTAGTTAATGTTTTAATTTCATTCTAAACTAGATGTGAATGTTTCCATTTCATTCTAAACATGTTGTGAGTGTTTCCATTCTAAACTAGTTGTGAATGTTTCCATTCTCTCACAACTAGTTGTAAATGTTTACATTTCACTCCAAACAAGTTGTGATTATTTTTATTTCATTTGGAACAGGTTTTGATTATTTGCATTTGAAAGTATTCATGAACATTTCTATTTCATTCTAAACAAGTTGTCAATGTTTCATTTTCATTGTGAAAGTTCAAAACTAGTTATGAATGTTTCCATTCCAAACAAGCTGTGAATGTTTTCATTTCATTTTAAACAAGTTGTGAATGTTTCTATACCAAACTAATTGTGAAAGTTTCCATTTCATTCTAAACAAGTTGTGAATGTTTCAATTCCAAACAAGTTGTGAATGTTTCAATTTCTTTCTAAGCATTTTGTGAATGTTTCCATTTCATTCTAAGCTTGTTGTGAATGTTTCCATTTTGTACAAGTTGTGAAGGTTTTCATTTTATTCTAAACTAGTTGTAAATTTTTCAATTTCATTCTAAACAAGTTGTGAATGTTTCCCTTCCAAACTGGTTATGAATGTTTCTATTTCATTCTAAACAAGTTGTGGGCATTTCCATTTAATTCTAAATAAGTTGTGAATGTTTCTATTCCAAACAGGTTGTGAATGTTTCCATTTCATTCTAAACAAGTTATGAATGTCTCCATTTCATTCTAAACTAGTTGGGAATGTTTCCATTTCATTCTAAATAAGTTGTGAATGTTTGCACTTCATTCTAAACTGGTTATGAATGTTTCCATTTCAATCAAAACAAGTTGTGAAAGTTTCCATTTCATCTTGACTAGTTGTGAAGTTTCTACTCCAAACCACTTGCAATTGTTTGCATTTTATTCTAAACTAGTTGTCACTGATTTCATTCTAAACAAGTTGTGAATGTTACCATTCCATTCCAAACTAGTTGTGAGTGTTCCCATCTCATTCTAAACAAGTTGGCATTGTTTCCATTCCAAACAAGTTCTGAATGTTTCCATCTCATTCTAAATAAGTTGTCAATGTTTCCATTCCAAACTAGTTGTGAATGTTTCCATTTCATTCTAAACAAGTTACACATGTTTCCATTCCAAACAAGTTGTGAATGTTTTCATTTAATTCTAAAGAAGTTGTGAATGTTTCCATTTCAATCTAAACTAGTTGTTAATGTTTCCATTCCAAACAAGTTGTGAACTTTTCCATTTCATTCTAAACAACTTGTGAATGTTTTTATTCTAGACTAGTTTTAATTCTAAACAATTATTAACTATTTCCATTCCAAACAAGTTATGAATGTTTCTACTGTTAGTGTTGTGCCCAGAAGCCAATCATGAGATGATTGTATTTTTGCACATTGAGTCATGATATTTTATTAAGGCATTAATCCAGCAATTATGTTTGTTGTTTTGTTTCTACGTAATGTAATAAACATAATTGTAACCCTAGAATAATGAAATTCTCAAATGTCCCTGGTCTAGTATTATTGTGGAGCGGGTTGCAATAATACATAACGACTAGCAAATATGGAGACTAATATGAGATATGTAGTCTACATATGGGTACAAGTTGGAGAACTTGTGTACTGGACCGACCCATCATGAGAACACTACATGGATCATTATATGAGTCTCATAAGTGATTTTTATAGTGATCATGGTACATATAGTCCTTCAACCTAAGATCATCAAGGTTCCCTACATGTGAGTCACATACTTTGATACTTTCCTTTATTGCTCGTAACTGAGTGAACTTGAAAGAGGTCATTGGGTATGTCACATATCATGTGGAGGGATTTGTATGATCAAGATGAGATTTGTCCTTCCTATGTAACGGGAGTGATATCTTCGGGCCCCTTGATAGAGTGAGACTTAGAAAATGCATGGCCATGCTCAGATGAGTTGATATACGATATCAATGTCATCAGTTTAAGTTGGTCTACTCGGTAATCAAGAATCCAAAGATTGGGCTATACGAGAGTGACACATTCCATGTCTCATGCTTAGTCTTGATATCTTGGACAAAGGGACAGTGGCATATATCGGTAATGATCATAAAGGTTTAGTCGAATCACCGACAATCTTGTCACTTGGGTAGCAATGATGTGTTGCTAGACACCGCTCATTGCTTATGAGCATAAATGTGATTTGTAATCATTACCAAGTGGTAAAAGCCTATTGGGTGCCCCACATAGAGCTATTTGGATTATTAGAGTGCATGGGCTAAATATTTGGGTTATGGTTTCATAACAATTTCATGTTAGTAATGGGCCCAAAAGTTGAGCCATTATTAAGCCTGAAATTAAAGCCTAATTGGATTAAGGCTTTGAAACCCATTAGGCCTAGAAGTTGAGTCTCACTATAAGTACAACTTTTAGTAAGAAATTTGCAGCTTTTTGCCCTAACCTCCCAAAGAGGACAGCCACGCTCTTCTCTTACAATTCCTTGGAGGACACAAGCTAGCACTATGAGCGCAAGAGAAACGCATCTGCTAGGACTTGGTGGAAGCGTGGTGATCCGAGAAGCTTGTGTGGATACCATAGAGAGCTTGAACATATCAACTATTTAGGTTTTTGTGATTAGACTCTACAGTTGGGCGAAATATCTCAACCGAATTAGGATGAAAATTTTTGAACACTCAGTTTACCCCGTTTCACTTGGATCCTAGAGGGTTTCGGTTAAATTCCATTACGCTTCTTTGGCTCCCAAAATCCTACAATCAGCACCTCCTTAATAGTGTTCCAAATTAGTTACTTGGGCCCTAAGAAAAGCCTTAAGGATTGCTTGTTTGTCAAGCAACCTATGGACTTTTTTTGTAAGGTTTTGGAAATTTGGGTACTCAATTGCATGACATTCACAAAAGAGCTTTTGAGAGTTATGGGAAGGATATGATTGGTATGAAAGTGATATTGGAGGACCAAATTGCTCATGGAAGACAAGTTTGGACAAAAGAAACACTAAAGGCATTAAGGACCTAAATGTCTTAGTGTAAACCTTAAGGTCTTCAAGCTTTTGACTTAAGTCTAAGGGTGGAATTGAGGGAGTTATCCCACCATGGGAGAGGCAGCCAAGATTTGATAAATAGTAAAAAATGTTGGGCAGATGTGTACCAATGAGTTTAAGACAAAGGAACCATAAATAGTGACAAGGAAAATAACATAAAGCAAGGTTAAGCTTGTTTAAGTTTGTTTTGTGCCACTTCTCAGAGTCAGGCCCTGACATATCTTGTTGGTAGGTTGTGGGCTCATCCTGATCCATGAGCATCACATCACCGGTGTGAGTCACGAGAAATCCATATCTCGCGGGCTCATGCCGAATCCTACCAGACCTACGCGAGCTCTGTGCTACAGGAACAGACTCTTGAACAACATCTTGTGGTGTCTGTTCAGGTTCCATTTCAGGTTCGATGTCTCCTTGTTGTTCTTGAATTTCTTCAAGTTCTACTTTCCTCCCACTAGTTCCTTTAGAGATAAACTCTTTCTCCAAAAAGACACCAGTTCGAGCAACAAACACTTTTTGCTCAGAAGGATTGTAGAAATAGTAACCCTTTGTTTCTTTGGGATACCCAACAAAAAGGCATTTTTGAGATTTGGGCCCTAGTTTGTCAGAGGATTGACATTTCACATAAGCGTCACAGCCCCAAATCTTCATAAAAGACAAATTGGGACGCCTCCCACTCCATATCTCATATGGTGTCTTTTGAACCGATTTAGATGGAACTCGGTTTAGTGTAAAAGCGGCTGTCTCTAGAGCATGTCCCCAAAAGGAGTTTGGAAGGTCAGCTTGACTCATCATAGAGCGAACCATGTCTAACAGAGTTCGATTTCTCCTTTCAGATACACCATTCCATTGAGGTGTACCTGGTGGAGTGAGTTGTGATACTATACCACACTCCTTCAGATAGTCAAGGAATTCTCGATCCAAGTACTCTCCACCTCGATCTGATCGAAGCACTTTGATACTTTTCCCGAGTTGATTCTCTACTTCATTCTTGAATTCTTTGAACTTTTCAAAGGATTCTGACTTGTGTCTCATAAGATACACATAGCCATATCTGCTGAAGTCATCAGTGAAAGTAATGAAGTATTGGAAACCTCCTCTAGCTTGTGTAGACATAGGGCCACATACATCACTATGTATGAGTCCTAGTAAGTCATTAGCCCTTTCACTTTGCCCTGTGAATGGGGCTTTGGTCATCTTGCCCAACAAACATGACTCACATGTCTCATATGATTCAAAATCAAATGAGTCCAAGAGTCCATCCTTATGGAGCTTGGATATGCGGGTCTCATTTATATGGCCCAAGCGACAGTGCCAGAGATAGGTCGGGTTTGAATCATTTAATCTGACCTTCTTGGTATTCACATTATAGATTGGATCTTCGAGGTCTAGAACATACAACCCATTGCTAAGTTGAGCACTACCATAAAAGATTTCATTCAAATAAATAGAACAACATTTGTCCTTTATTATAAATGAAAAACCTTTCTTGTCCAAACAAGAAACAGAAATCAAATTTCTACTAATAGTAGGCACAAAGTAGCAGTTGTCTAATTCTAAAACTAATCCACTAGGTAAAGTGAGAACATAAGTCCCTACGGCTAAGGCAGCAACCCTTGCTCCATTTCCAACACGTAGGTCCACTTCACCTCGGGCCAATCTTCTACTTCTACTTAGATCCTGCACATTTGCACAAATGTGAGATCCACATCCAGTATCCAATACCCAAGATGATGAAGTAGAAAGTTATCCTCTATAACAAGAATACCTGAAGTGGAAGTCTTACTTCCCTTTTCCTTAGCATGTTCTTCAAGATAGAGCTTGCAGTTGCGCTTCCAGTGTCCAGGTTGCTTACAATGGAAGCACTCCCCTTCCTTTTCCACGCCACCCTTTGGTTTCAGTGCAGCTGAAGAAGAACTAGCATTGGACTTTCCATTAGCTTTATCCTTCTTCTTGTTGGCTTTTCCCTTTCCCTTGCCCTTTTGAACCATCAAAATGGGCTTAGCCTTCTTAAGGTTTTTCTCAGCAGTTCTCAACATGTTGAGCAATTCAGGGAGAGACTTGTCAAGGTCGTTCATGTTATAGTTCATGATGAACTGACTGTAGCTTTCAGGCAACGATTGCAAGACTACATCAATAGCCAACTCTTTCTGAAGAGCAAATCCCAAATTCTCAAGATTCTCAATGTACCCAATCATCTTGAGCACATGAGGACCCACGGGACTTCCCTCAGACATCTTGCACTGAAACAATGCCTTAGAGGTCTCAAACCTCTCATGCCTAGCTTGCTCTTGGAAAAGCATTTTGAGATGTTCGATCATATCGAACGCCCCCATGTTCTCATGTTGCTTCTGAAGCTCAGATTCCATGGTAATAAGCATGAGGCATGCAACATCCAAAGCATCATCAGAATGCCTCTTGTGAGCATCCCTTTCAGCTCTTGGAGCAGTGGCAGCAGGCTCATTCGGAATGGGCTGCTCTAGGACATAAGCCTTTCTCTCTTGTTTGAGGACTATCCTCAAGTTTCGGTACCATTTGAGAAAGTTGGTCCCATTCAGTTTTTCCTTCTCAAGGATCGATCGCAACGAAAGTGTCGATGTGTTTTGTGCCATGGTTATCTACAACAGTAAATATGCAGTGTAAGAGTCATGTATTTTAATTCATTTAATAAGGACTTTTATTAAACGATACTCCCACTATTTTCCTCAAAATAATAACCCTCGATATTATTTCGGAACACCTCGGTGCTAAGGTATTCTAGTGGGCCAAGATCCATATTTGACCACAACCTGAGTCAGCTTTGGCTTTTCTCTCAAGTTACAGCTATTTAGGTAGGCAACTCCTTGCCAATTGCATCTTATGCAACTCTTGGATAGTTGGGTGAACAACACTTGTCCAAGCTCATCTCATGAACTTAAGCCCAACTCTATGCCTCTAAGTCCCTAATCCTATTAGGATGACTTAGTTAAGTCGGACCCAAAGTTAGCAATTTGGATATCACTATTATCCCATCGCGCCTTACCAAGATGAACATAGGTGCTTTGCTTTGGCAAACCCACCTAATGTTGATCAAAGTCTTGACGAGTGCCAACATTTGGAAGGCATCACATTTAATGACTTAATATTTGTTTGAGGGATTTTTTTTTTGATCTCACCAATTTGTTATCTCCGGTTGTCTTATACATGCATCACATACAAATATAAAACATGCATCTCATGCTTACAAGAAAGTAAACGTGACATGGTTATAGCCCAAACTATGCGATATTCTCAAGCCAATGAGAATATCATAAAAGCCTAAGAAAAGAAAAGGGTCTTCACAAGCTCCTTCTCTTCCTTTCTTGGTTGCCCTTTTGTTGTCACCTCCTTGGACATACCACCTTGGATGATCCTTGGACATACCACCTTGGATGATCCCATAATGTACCATTACATCAATAATAGAAACCTCGAGTTACATTCGAGGGGAGTAAGGTGAGAAGAGAATGTACAATGAGAGTAACAAGAAAAGGCACGACTCGCAGGCCGTATTTACAAGTACAACCAATCAAGGGCTATAACCATGCACCATGCTTCAAACACCAATCAGCATATCATGTCAAATCTCATTCAACAAAGATGCATGCCAATTTTTGCGCGTTGATTAACCAGTTTTTATTTATGTGGCGCTTCGCATACGGCGGTCCCGCTGGCCGGTCAGCGGGCGGTGGTTCCGCTGACCGGTCAGCGGACGGGGTCAAGGGGAGCCGCCCTTGCGGGGGGCGTGGGGGGCAGCGCCCCCCAGCGCAAAAAATTGTCTTACAATTGCTTAGCCCGAAATCTTCTATTTCGAGCAAGTAGGCACCCGAGACTCCTCCATTCGAGCCACCAAAAATACCTTACTTTCGGTGCCCGAACAGGCCGAATCCGAACAAAGCTAGGGTTTTTGCAACTATTGCAAGAATCCTAATCCATATAGGTATCTCATACCATTCAATTTTGGGTTAATCTCATTAACCAATTAGTGTCATTTCTTCATATACGTCATATGTTCATTACGAGTTCCGGTTTCATGCATCATGAATCAATCTAATTAATCATGGCCGAAAAGCAACCGAACACATAACATCATGCGATTCAACACTCAATCCCGATTTAGGGTTTCACCAGTAGCTCTGATACCACTGATGGGTTTCGGGAGCCAAACAGCGCAGCGGAATTTAACCGAAACCCTCCAGGATCCAAGTGAAATGGGGTAAACCGGGTGTTCAAAAATTTTCATACCTAATTTTCGGTTGAGATCTCTCACTCAACTGTAGAGTCGAATCACAAAACTTGAATAGTTGACGTGTTCAAGCTCTCTATGGTATCCACACGAGCCTCTCGGGATCACCACGCTTCCACCGCGTCCCGGCAGATGCGTTTCTCTTGCGCTCGCAGTGCTAGCTTGCGTCCTCCAAGGAATTGCAAGAGAAGAGTGCGGCTGTCCTTTTTGGGAGGCTAGGGCAAGGAGACCTGCGAATTTCTCACTAAAAGTTGTATTTATAGTGAGACTCAACTTCCAGGCCTAATGGGTTTCAAAGCCCTAATCCAATTAGGCTTTAATTTCGGGCTTAATAATGGCTCAACTATTGGGCCCATTATTAATACGAAATTAAAGTGAAACCATAACCCAAATAATTAGCCCATGCACTCTAATGATCCAAATAGCTCTATGTGTGCGACCCAATAGGCTCTTACCACGTTGGCAATGATCATAAATCACATTTATGATCATAAGCAATGAGCGGTGTCTAGCAACACATCATTGCTACCCAAGTGACAAGATTGTCGGTGATTCGACTAAACCTTTATGATCATCACCGATATATGCCATTGTCCCTTTGTCCAAGATATCAAGACTAAGCACGAGACATGGAATGTGTCACTCTCGTATAGCCCAATCTTTGGTTTCTTGATTACCGAGTAGACCAACTTAAACTGATGACATTGATATCGTATATCAACTCATCCGAGCATGGCCATGCATTTTCTAAGTCTCACTCTATCAAGGGGCCCGAAGATATCACTCCCGTTACATAGGAGGGACAAATCCCATCTTGATCATACAAATCCCTCCACATGATATGTGACATACCCAATGACCTCCTTCAAGTTCACTCAGTTACGAGCAACAAAGGAAAGCATCAAAGTATGTGACTCACATGTAGGGAACCTTGATGATCTTAGGTCGAAGGACTACATATACCATGATCACTATGAGAATCACTTATGACACTCATATAACGATCCATGTAGTGTTCTCATGGTGGGTCGGTCCAGTACACAAGTTCTCCAACTTGTACCCATATGTAGACTACATATCTCATATTAGTCTCCACATATGCTAGTCATTATGTATTATTGCAACCCGCTCCACAATAATACTAGACTAGGGACATTTAAGAATATCATTATTCTAGGGTTACAATTATGTTTATTAAGTTACGCAGAAACAAAACAACAAACATAATTGCTGGATTAATGCCTTAATAAAATATCATGACTCAATGTGCAAAAATACAATCATCTCATGATTGGCTTTTTGGGCACAACACTAACAACATATGACATATATGAAGAAATGACACTAATTGGTTAATGAGATTAACCCAAAATTGAATGGTATGAGATACCTATATGGATTAGGATTCTTGCAATAGTTGCAAAAACCCTAGCTTGGTTCGGATTCGGCCTGTTCGGGCACCGAAAGTAAGGTATTTTTGGTGGCTCGAATGGAGGAGTCTCGGGTGCCTACTTGCTCGAAATAGAAGATCTCGGGCTAAGCAATTGTAAGACAATTTTTTGTGCCAGGGGGGCGGTGCCCCCCTCGCAACCCCCCGCAAGGGCGGCTCCCCTTGACCCCGTCCGCTGACCGGTCAGTAACCGGAACCACCGCCCACTGACCGGCCAGCGGGACCGCCATATGCGAAGCGCCACATAAATAAAAACTGGTTAATCAACGTGCAAAAATTGGCATGCATCTTTGTTGAATGAGATTTGACATGATATGCTGATTGGTGTTTGAAGCATGGTGCATGGTTATAGCCCTTGATTGGTTGTACTTGTAAATACGGCCTGCGAGTCGTGCCTTCTCTTGTTACTCTCATTGTACATTCTCTTCTCACCTTACTCCCCTCGAATGTAACTCGAGGTTTCTATTATTGATGTAATGGTGCATTATGGGATCATCCAAGGTGGTATGTCCAAGGATCATCCAAGGTGGTTTGTCCAAGGAGGTGACAACAAAAGGGCAACCAAGAAAGGAAGAGAAGGAGCTTGTGAAGACTCTTTTCTTTTCTTAGGCTTTTATGATATTCTCATTGGCTTGAGAATATCGCATAGTTTTGGCTATAACCATGTCACGTTTACTTTCTTGTACGCATGAGATGCATGTTTTATATTTGTATGTGATGCATGTATAAGACAACCGGAGATAACAAATTGGTGAGATCAAAAGAAAAAAATCCCTCAAACAAATATTAAGTCATTAAATGTGATGCCTTCCAAATGTTGGCACTCGTCAAGACTTTGATCAACATTAGGTGGGTTTGCCAAAGCAAAGCACCTATGTTCATCTTGGTAAGGCGCGATGGGATAATAGTGATATCCAAACTGCTAACTTTGGGTTCGACTTAACTAAGTCATCCTAATAGGATTAGGGACTTAGAGGCATAGAGTTGGGCTTAAGTTCATGAGATGAGCTTGGACAAGTGTTGTTCACCCAACTATCCAAGAGTTGCATAAGATGCAATTGGCTATCCAAGAGTTGCATAAGATGCAATTGGCAAGGAGTTGCCTACCTAAATAGCTGTAACTTGAGAGAAAAGCCAAAGCTGACTCAGGTTGTGGTCAAATATGGATCTTGGCCCACTAGAATACCTTAGCACCGAGGTGTTCCGAAATAATATCGAGGGTTATTATTTTGAGGAAAATAGTGGGAGTATCATTTAATAAAAGTCCTTATTAAATGAATTAAAATACATGACTCTTACACTGCATATTTACTGTTGTAGATAACCATGGCACAAAACACATCGACACTTTCGTTGCGATCGATCCTTGAGAAGGAAAAACTTAATGGGACCAACTTTCTCAAATGGTACCGAAACTTGAGGATAGTCCTCAAACAAGAGAGAAAGGCTTATGTCCTAGAGCAGCCCATTCCGAATGAGCCTGCTGCCACTGCTCCAAGAGCTGAAAGGGATGCTCACAAGAGGCATTCTGATGATGCTTTGGATGTTGCATGCCTCATGCTTATTACCATGGAATCTGAGCTTCAGAAGCAACATGAGAACATGGGGGCGTTCGATATGATCGAACATCTCAAAATGCTTTTCCAAGAGCAAGCTAGGCATGAGAGGTTTGAGACCTCTAAGGCATTGTTTCAGTGCAAGATGTCTGAGGGAAGTCCCGTGGGTCCTCATGTGCTCAAGATGATTGGGTACATTGAGAATCTTGAGAATTTGGGATTTGCTCTTCAGAAAGAGTTGGCTATTGATGTAGTCTTGCAATCGTTGCCTGAAAGCTACAGTCAGTTCGTCATGAACTATAACATGAATGACCTTGACAAGTCCCTCCCTGAATTGCTCAACATGTTGAGAACTGCTGAGCAAAACCTTAAGAAGGCTAAGCCCATTTTGATGGTTCAAAAGGGCAAGGGAAAGGGAAAAGCCAACAAGAAGAAGGATAAAGCTAATGGAAAGTCCAATGCTAATTCTTCTTCAGCTGCACTGAAACCAAAGGGTGGTGTGGCAAAGGAAGGGGAGTGCTTCCATTGTAAGCAACCTGGACACTGGAAGCGCAACTGCAAGCTCTATCTTGAAGAACTTGCTAAGGAAAAGGGAAGTAAGACTTCCACTTCAGGTATTTTTGTTATAGAGGCTAACTTTTCTACTTCCTCATCTTGGGTATTGGATACTGGATGTGGATCTCACATTTGTGCAAATGTGCAGGATCTAAGTAGAAGTAGAAGATTGGCCCGAGGTGAAGTGGACCTACGTGTTGGAAATGGAGCAAGGGTTGCTGCCTTAGCCGTAGGGACTTATGTTCTCACTTTACCTAGTGGATTAGTTTTAGAATTAGACAACTGCTACTTTGTGCCTACTATTAGTAGAAATTTGATTTCTGTTTCTTGTTTGGACAAGAAAGGTTTTTCATTTATAATAAAGGACAAATGTTGTTCTATTTATTTGAATGAAATCTTTTATGGTAGTGCTCAACTTAGCAATGGGTTGTATGTTCTAGACCTCGAAGATCCAATCTATAATGTGAATACCAAGAAGGTCAGATTAAATGATTCAAACCCGACCTATCTCTGGCACTGTCGCTTGGGCCATATAAATGAGACCCGCATATCCAAGCTCCATAAGGATGGACTCTTGGACTCATTTGATTTTGAATCATATGAGACATGTGAGTCATGTTTGTTGGGCAAGATGACCAAAGCCCCATTCACAGGGCAAAGTGAAAGGGCTAATGACTTACTAGGACTCATACATAGTGATGTATGTGGCCCTATGTCTACACAAGCTAGAGGAGGTTTCCAATACTTCATTACTTTCACTGATGACTTCAGCAGATATAGCTATGTGTATCTCATGAGACACAAGTCAGAATCCTTTGAAAAGTTCAAAGAATTCAAGAATGAAGTAGAGAATCAACTCGGGAAAAGTATCAAAGTGCTTCAATCAGATCGAGGTGGAGAGTACTTGGACTGAGAATTCCTTGACTATCTGAAGGAGTGTGGTATAGTATCACAACTCACTCCACCAGGTACACCTCAATGGAATGGTGTATCTGAAAGGAGAAATCGAACTCTGTTAGACATGGTTCGCTCTATGATGAGTCAAGCTGACCTTCCAAACTCCTTTTGGGGACATGCTCTAGAGACAACTCGCTTTTACACTAAACCGAGTTCCATCTAAATCGGTTCAAAAGACACCATATGAGATATGGAGTGGGAGGCATCCCAATTTGTCTTTTATGAAGATTTGGGGCTGTGACACTTATGTGAAACGTCAATCCTCTGACAAACTAGGGCCCAAATCTCAAAAATGCCTTTTTGTTGGGTATCCCAAAGAAACAAAGGGTTACTATTTCTACAATCCTTCTGAGCAAAAAGTGTTTGTTGCTCGAACTGGTGTCTTTTTAGAGAAAGAGTTTATCTCTAAAGGAACTAGTGGGAGGAAAGTAGAACTTGAAGAAATTCAAGAACAACAAGGAGACATCGAACCTGAAATGGAACCTGAACAGACACCACAAGATGTTGTGGTTCAAGAGTCTGTTCCTGTAGCACAGAGCCCACGTAGGTCTGGTAGGATTCGGCGTGAGCCTGAGAGATATGGATTTCTCATGACTCACACTGGTGATGTGATGCTCATGGATCAGGATGAGCCCACAACCTACCAACAAGCTATGTCAGGGCCTGACTCTGAGAAGTGGCTAGTGGCCATGAAATCCGAGATGGAATCCATGTATGAAAACCAAGTATGGACTTTGGTTGACCCACCTGAAGGGGTAAAACCCATAGGGTGCAAATGGGTTTTCAAGAAGAAAACTGACATGGATGGTAATGTGATTACCTTTAAGGGACGATTGGTTGCAAAAGGTTTCAAGCAAATTCATGGTATTGACTATGATGAAACTTTTTCACCAGTTGCTATGCTTAAATCCATCCGAATTTTGTTTGCTATTGCTGCACACTATGATTATGAGATATGGCAAATGGATGTCAAAACTGCATTCCTAAATGGAAAGCTACTTGAGGATGTGTACATGACACAACCTGAGGGTTTTGTCACTCCTGAGAATGCCAATAAAGTGTGCAAGTTGCAAAGGTCCATTTATGGACTGAAGCAAGCTTCTCGAAGTTGGAATCTTCATTTTGATGATGCAATCAAAGAGTTTGGTTTTATCAAAAATGAAGATGAACCTTGTGTCTACAAGAAGGTTAGTGGGAGTGCTATTGTCTTCTTGGTGTTGTATGTAGATGACATACTACTCATCGGGAATGACATTCCTGAGCTACAGTCTGTGAAGACTTGGCTAGGGAAATGTTTCTCTATGAAGGACTTGGGTGAAGCAGCCTATGTGTTAGGCATCAGGATCTATAGAGATAGATCTAGAAAGCTTCTTGGCCTAAGTCAAAGTACATATATTGACAAGGTGCTAAAGAGGTTTAGCATGCAAGATTCCAAGAAAGGATTCTTGCCCATGTCACATGGTATAACTCTTTCTAGATCTCAGTGTCCGAGTACACCCGAGGAGAGAGAGCGCATGAGTAAGATTCCATATGCCTCAGCAATTGGATCTATCATGTATGCCATGATATGTACTCATCCCGATGTCTCATATGCTTTGAGCATGACGAGTAGGTACCAATCGAACCCCGGTGAGAGTCACTGGACAGCTGTTAAGAACATCCTTAAGTACTTACAAAGGACTAAGGATGCATTCTTGGTCTTTGGAGGTGAAGATGAGCTCGTTGTAAGGGGTTACACCGATGCAAGCTTCCAATCCGATAAGGATGATTTTAGATCGCAATCTGGTTATGTGTTTTGTATTGGTGGTGGTGCTGTGAGCTGGAAGAGTTCAAAGCAAGAGACAGTAGCTGACTCTACAACAGAATCTGAGTACATTGCCGCCTCTGATGCTGCGAAGGAGGCAGTTTGGATCAAGAAGTTCATCACTGAACTTGGAGTGGTTCCAAGCATTACCGACCCGATAGAGCTCTATTGTGACAACAATGGAGCAATCGCACAGGCTAAGGAACCTCGATCTCACCAGCGATCCAAACACATACTCCGACGCTATCATCTCATCAGGGAGATCATCGAGAGGGGTGATGTAAGGATATGCAGGACTTCGACAGACAGCAACATTGCTGATCCACTGACAAAGCCCCTTACGCAGCAGAAGCATGATAGCCATTCTAGGTCCATCGGTATTAGATACATGGATGATTGGCTTTTAGTGCAAGTGGGAGATTGTTAGTGTTGTGCCCAAAAAGCCAATCATGAGATGATTGTATTTTTTGCACATTGAGTCATGATATTTTATTAAGGCATTAATCCAGCAATTATGTTTGTTGTTTTGTTTCTGCGTAACTTAACAAACATAATTGTAACCCTAGAATAATGATATTCTTAAACGTCCCTAGTCTAGTATTATTGTGGAGCGGGTTGCAATAATACATAACGACTAGCATATGTGGAGACTAATATGAGATATGTAGTCTACATATGGGTACAAGTTGGAGAACTTGTGTACTGGACCGACCCACCATGAGAACACTACATGGATCGTTATATGAGTGTCATAAGTGATTCTCATAGTGATCATGGTATATGTAGTCCTTCGACCTAAGATCATCAAGGTTCCCTACATGTGAGTCACATACTTTGATACTTTCCTTTGTTGCTCGTAACTGAGTGAACTTGAAGGAGGTCATTGGGTATGTCACATATCATGCGGAGGGATTTGTATGATCAAGATGGGATTTGTCCCTCCTATGTAACGGGAGTGATATCTTCGGGCCCCTTGATAGAGTAAGACTTAGAAAAATGCATGGCCATGCTCGGATGAGTTGATATACGATATCAATGTCATCAGTTTAAGTTGGTCTACTCGGTAATCAAGAAACCAAAGATTGGGCTATACGAGAGTGACACATTCCATGTCTCGTGCTTAGTCTTGATATCTTGGACAAAGGGACAATGGCATATATCGGTGATGATCATAAAGGTTTAGTCGAATCATCGACAATCTTGTCACTTGGGTAGCAATGATGTGTTGCTAGACACCGCTCATTGCTTATGATCATAAATGTGATTTATGATCATTGCCAACGTGGTAAGAGCCTATTGGGTCGCACACATAGAGCTATTTGGATCATTAGAGTGCATGGGCTAATAATTTGGGTTTTGGTTTCACAATAATTTCGTATTAATAATGGGCCCAATAGTTGAGCCATTATTAAGCCCGAAATTAAAGCCTAATTGGATTAGGGCTTTGAAACCCATTAGGCCTGGAAGTTGAGTCTCACTATAAATACAACTTCTAGTGAGAAATTCGTAGGTCTCCTTGCCCTAGCCTCCCAAAAGGACAGCCGCACTCTTCTCTTGCAATTCCTTGGAGGACGCAAGCTAGCACTGCGAGCGCAAGAGAAACGCATCTGCCGGGACACGGTGGAAGCGTGGTGATCCCGAGAGGCTCGTGTGGATACCATAGAGAGCCTGAACACGTCAACTGTTCAAGTTTTGTGATTCGACTCTACAGTTGAGTGAGAGATCTCAACCGAAAATTAGGTATGAAAATTTTTGAACACCCGGTTTACCCCGTTTCACTTGGATCCTGGAGGGTTTCGGTTAAATTCCGCTGCACTGTTTGGCTCCTGAAACCCAACACAATAAACATAGGTTTAAAACACATAACAAACAAAACCAAATCACTATGGTAGCCCTCCTCAAGCTAATGCTTGGTCTTAGGAGGATTTTAATAGTAGTTAGTACTAAATTTGGGCCCTAGAAACCCTCATTTCACTGCCATCATTGTGCACTTGACAATAGGTCACAAAACCTTCAATAAGTGCACTCCCCTCACTAAGCTTGGTTCATCAAGCTCATGGCTCTCTTCCAAGCTTAGCCCTAGCTCCATGGATGTTTGAAAATATAGAAAACAACTGATGAGAGCAAGAGAACCCTTACCAAAGTGGGTAGGCCGAAAATCAAGCTTGATCCTTGAAGTATCCAAGCAATAGCTCTAGTTTGCTTCCAATTGCTTCCTTTTGCCTTCAATTTCAATCAATTGCAAGTTTGAAGGTGTGGTGGCTATGGAGGAAGTGTGGCTGTGTTCTTGGGCTAGATAAGGACGAAAATGAGAGAAGGATAAGTGATTTGGCCACTTAAATGGCCTTAAATGAACTTAAGGGCACAAAACACACTTAAACAAAGCTTAACCTTGCTTTATGTCATTTTCCTTCTCACTAATTATGGTTTCTGTATCTTAAACTCATTGGTACACATGTGCCCAAAATTTTTGACTATTTATCAAATCTTGGCTGCCTTCCCCATCATGGGATAACCCCACAATTCCACCCTTAGACTTAAGTTAAAAGCTTGAGCACCTTATGGTTTACATTAAGACATTTAGGTCCTTAATTCCTTTAGTGTTTCCTTTGTCCAAACTTGTCTTCCATGAGCAATTTGGTCCTCCAATAGCACATTCATACCATTCATATCCTTCCCATAACTCTTCAAGTCTCTTTCTTGAGAGTTTTGCAATTGAGTACCCAAATTTCCAAAACCTTGCAAAAAAGTCCATAGGTTGCTTGACAAACAAGCAATCCTTAAAGCTTTTCTTGGGGCCAAGTTACCAACTTGGAACACTTTTAGTAGGTGTTCATTATACCTTTTACCCCCAACACTTGAATCACTATGAAGAGAATTACAAAATATAATGGCTTTTTGACCATTATGCCACACTTGTAATTCTCCCATTTTTGTGTGGTGACAACAATTTCAGTCAACACTAGTTGTGACTGTTTTCATTTCATTCAAAATAAGTTGTGAATGTGTTCATTTCAGTCCAAATAGGTTGTAAATATTTCAATTCCAAACTAGCTGTAAATGTTTCCATTTTATTTTAAATAAGTTATGAATGTTTCTATTTCTTTCTAAACAAGCTATGATTGTTTCCACTTCTTTCTAAATATCTTGTGAATGTTTCAATTTCTTTCTAAACTAGTTGTGAATGTTTCGGTTTCATTCTAAAGAAGTTGTCATTGTTTTAATTTCATCCTAAACTAGTTGCGAGTCTTTCCATTCCGAACAGGTTGTGAATGTTTCAATTCCATCCCGAACAAGTTGCAATTGTTTCCATTTTATTTTGAACTAGTTGTGAATGATTCTACCTCATTCTAAATAGGTTGTGATTGTTTCCCTCCCATTCCAAATAAGTTATGATTGTTTCTTTTTCACTCAAAGCAAGTTGTGAGTGTTTCAATTTCATTCTAAACAAGTTGTGAATGTTTGCATTCCATTTTAAACTAGTTATGAATGTTTCAGTTTCATTCTAAATAAGCTATGAATCTTTCCTCTGTGCTCCAAACAAGTTGTGAATGTTTTCATTCTAAAATAGTTGTTAACATTTCCATTTCATTATAAACAAGTTGTGAATGTTTCCATTCTATTCCAAAATAAGTTGTGAATGTTTCCATTTCATTATAAACAAGTTGTGAATGTTTCCATTTGAAACCAAACTTGTGAATGTTTCCATTTCATTCCAAACTAGTTGTGAATGTTTCCATTCCATTCTAAACTAGTTGTGAATGTTTCCATTTCATTCCAAACTTGTTGTGAATGTTTCCATTTCATTCCAAACAAGTTGTTAATGTTTCCATTTCATTCTAAACAAGTTGTGAATGTTTCCATTTCATTCCAAACAAGTTGTGAATGTTTCCATTTCATTATAAACAAGTTGTTATGTATTTTTCAAAACTAAGTTGTGAATGTTTCCATTTTATTCTAAACAAGCTGTGAATGTTTCCATTCCAAACAAGTTCTGATTGTTTCCATTCTAAACAAGTTGTGAATGTTTCCATTTCATTCTAAACAAGTTGTGAATGTTTCCATTTTATTCTAAACTAGTTGTGAATGTTTCCATTCTGTTCTAAACAAGTTGTAAATGTTTCCATTCCAAACTAAACTTTGTGAATGTTCCATTTCATTCTAAACAAGTTACGAATGTTTCAATTTCATTCCAAACAAGTTGTGAATGTTTCCATTTCATTCTAAACAAGTTGTGAATGTTTCCATTTCATTCCAAACAAGTTGTGAATGTTTCCATTTCATTCCAAACTAACTTGTGAATGTTTCCATTTCATTCTAAACAAGTTGTGAATGTTTCCATTTCATTCTAAACAAGTTGTGAATGTTTCCATTTCATTCTAAACTAGTTGTGAATGTTTCCATTGTGAATTTCAATAAACAAGTTGTGAATGTTTCCATTCCAAAACAAGTTTCTATTTTCCATTCCAAACTAGTTGTGAATGTTTCCATTTCATTCTAAACAAGTTGTGAATGTTTCCATTTCATTCAAACTAGTTGTGAATGTTTCCATTTCATTCATAAACAAGTTGTGAATGTTTCAATTTCATTCTAAACAAGTTGTGAATGTTTCCATTCCAAAACAAGTTGTGAATGTTTCCATTTCATTCTAAACAAGTTGTGAATGTTTCCATTTCATTCTAAACAAGTTGTGAAATGTTTCCATTCCTAAACAAGTTGTGAATGTTTCCATTTCATTCTAAACAAGTTGTGAATGTTTCCATTTCATTCCAAACAAGTTGTGAATGTTTCCATTTCATTCCAAACAAGTTGTGAATGTTTCCATTTCATTCCAAACAAGTTGTGAATGTTTCCATTTCATTCTAAACTTGTTGTGAATGTTTCCATTTCATTCGAAACAAGTTGTGAATGTTTTCATTTCATTCCAAACAAGTTGTGAATGTTTCCATTTCATTCCAAACTAGTTGTGAATGTTTCCATTTCATTCCAAACTAGTTGTGAATGTTTCCATTTCATTCCAAACAAGTTGTGAATGTTTTCCATTTCATTCCAAACAAGTTCAATGTTCCATTTCATTCCAAACAAGTTGTGAATGTTTCCATTTCATTCCAAACAAGTTGTGAATGTTTCCATTTCATTCCAAACAAGTTGTGAATGTTTCCATTTCATTCCAAACAAGTTGTGAATGTTTCCATTTCATTCCAAACAAGTTGTGAATGTTTCCATTCTCAAACAGTTGTGAATGTTTCCATTTCATTCTAAACAAGTTGTGAATGTTTCCATTTTATTCTAAACAAGTTGTGAATGTTTCCATTTCATTCTAAACAAGTTGAATGTTTCCATTTTTCTAAACTAGTTGTGAATGTTTCCATTTCATTCCAAACAAGTTGTGAATGTTTCCATTTCATTCCAAACATGTTGTTAATGCTTCCATTTCATTTTAAACAAGTTGTGAATGTTTCCATTTCATTCCAAACAAGTTGTGAATGTTTCCATTTCATTTTAAACAAGTTGTTAATGTTTCCATTTCATTCCAAACATGTTGTGAATGTTTCTTTTTCCAAACAAGTTGTGAATATTGTCATTTCATTCTAAACTAGCTATGAATGTTCTGATTCCAGACAAGTTGTGAATTATTACATTTCATTCTAAACTAGCTGTGATTGTTTCTATTTTATTCTAAAGTAGTTGTGAATATTTCCATTCTGTTTTAAACAAGTTGTGAACGTTTCATTTTCAATCTAGTTTTGAATGCTTGCATTTCATTGTGAAGAATTTGTGAAATTTTTTATTTTAGTCAACACTAGTTGTGACTGTTTTCATTTCATTCTAAACAAGTTGTGAATGTTTCCATTTCACTCCAAACAAGTTGTGAGTGTTTTAGTTCGAAACTTGTTATGAATGTTTCCATTTCATTCTAAACAAGTTGTGAGTGTTTCTATTTCTTTCTAAACAAGCTGTAATTGTTTCCACTTTTTTCTAAACAAGTTGTAAATGTTTCCACTTCTTTCTAAACTAGTTGTGAATGTTTCCATTTCTTTCTAAAGAAGTTGTGATTGTTTCAATTTCATTCTAAATTAGTTGTTCCATTCTGAATAGGTTGTGAATATTTCCATTCGATCCTAAACAAGTTGTGATTGTTTCCATTTTTGATGCTATTCACGCGGAGCCAGCATCTGATATGGTCCAGTTAGGTGGAGCCAGCATCTCCACTGTGTGCAGTGGTGTGGGCAGCAGGGGGTCCCGGAGGTGCGAAAGGAAGGCATCCAGGGTGGATCGAGTTAGAGGATGGTCGGCAGCTTCTTGGTCCCGTGGTAGGTGAGGACGGGAGGTACCTCCGGCGCGGGGGAGAGCCCGGAGTAGTGGTTCCTCAGGGAGACCTGGCTGAAACACTTAGAAAACATGGGTTAGGAGGCCCCTGGAGTGATTTTCCGGGGGGGAACCTCCGACTCCCAAATCAGTGCTTAGAGAGAGAGAATGGCGTAGTAATAAGCACAAGAGACGCTTGCCTGGCAGAGATCCTTCTGAGGGCTGGAGGGAAGAGCCTTCAGGCGGAGAGTGGAGAGCATCCTCTGTTTTCCAACCTTTCTGTACCTTTTTTCTCCTCCAGAAGAGAGCCCAGCCCCCCTTTTCTATGACCATTTTCTTTGTATAAAAAAAGGGGGTGACCCCTTTGGATTATGACACGTGTTCGACACGTGTATGGTCGGATGGTGAACTTCCGGGCGCGGAGGACCCTAGCCACCTGCAGGCTCCTCGGGCTGCGAGTTGTAGCCCTTCGTGATAGGACATCAGACTGCGACGGTGTGCCAGAGCGTGCCTGAAGGTGGCGTATCAGAATGTGCCTGAAGGTGGCGTATTAGAGACGTAAGTGATCGGAGTGTCAGAGACTCCTTAATTGCTCTTACCATACAACCGAGGTCCCTCTGGTCGATGTCTTACTTCAGGATGAGGGGCCTTCTCCCGGAGTCAGGCTGGTACTTCAGCGGTTCCATCTTTGGGGGGCTTTCTCCCGCGGAGGGTGGTCGGTCCTTCTCCCTTGAAGCTGGTTTGGTCACCGTCCCTAAGGAGGCGATACGCTAGTTCCCGAAGCTAGTTTTGGCAAGCTACCGTGGTTGTATGCCACAGGTGTATGACTTCCTTTACTTCGGAGTCCTTTCCAAGGTCGCAGACCTCGGGTGTCTGGCTCCCTCTTTCCCGTGGTCGGTAGGTGGTCAAGGTGATAGCACTTTGGCTATCAATTTTATTCTAAACTAGTTGTGAATGCCTCCACCTTATTCTGAACTAGTTGCGAATGTTTCCCTTCCATTCCAAACAAGTTGTGATTGTTTCTTTTTCATTCAAAACTAGTTGTGAATGTTTCCATTTCATTCTAAACTAGTTGTGAATGTTTCCATTTCATTCTAAACTAGTTGTGAATGTTTCAGTTTCATTGTAAACAAAGTTGTGAATGTTTCCATTGCGCTCTAGACAAGTTGTGCATGTTTTCATTCTAAACTAGTTGTGAATGTTTCCATTTCATTCTAAACAAGTTGTGCATGTTCTTAGTCCATTCCAAACAAGTTGTGAATGTTTCTATTTCATTATAAACAAGTTTTTTTTGTTTTGAAACTACCTGTGAATGTTTCGATTTTAAACTAGTTATGAATATTTCCATTTTATTCAAAACAAGCTATGGTTGTTTCTATTCCAAACAAGTTATAAATGTTACCATTTCAAACAAGTTACTAATGCTTCCATTTCATTCTAAACATGTTCTAAATGTTTCCATTACATTCCAAACAAATAGTGAATGTTTTCATTTGATTCTAAACAAGTTCTGAATATTTCCATTCACTCCAAACAAGTTGTGAATGTTTCATTCCAAACAAGTTGTGAATGTTTCAATTCTAAACTAGCTGTGAATGTTTCCATTTTATTTCATTCTAAACAAGTTGTGAATGTTTCCATTTCACTCTAAACAAGTTGTGAATGTTTCAATTCAAAACTAGCTGTGAATGTTTCAATTTCATTCTAAACAATTTATGCATGTTTTCATTTCTTTCTAAACAAGCTATGATTGATTCAACTTTTTTCTAAACAAGTTGTGAATGTTTCCATTTCTTTCTAAACTAGTTGTTAATGTTTCCATTTCATTCTGAACAAGTTGTGATTGTTATAATTTCATTCTATAGGTTCTGATTATTTCCATTCTATCCTAAACAAGTTGTGATTGTTTCCATTTTATTCTAAACTAGTTGTGAATGCCCCCACCTTGTTCGGAACTAGTTGTGAATGTTTCCCTTCGACCTAAGATCATCAAGGTTCCCTACATGTGAGTCACATACTTTGATACTTTCCTTTGTTGCTCATAACTGAGTGAACTTGAAGGAGGTCATTGGGTATGTCACATATCATGCGGAGGGATTTGTATGATCAAGATGGGATTTGTCCCTCCTATGTAACAGGAGTGATATCTTCGGGCCCCTTGATAGAGTGAGACTTAGAAAATGCATGGCCATGCTCGGATGAGTTGATATACGATATCAATGTCATCAGTTTAAGTTGGTCTACTCGGTAATCAAGAAACCAAAGATTGGGCTATATGAGAGTGACACATTCCATGTCTCGTGCTTAGTCTTGATATCTTGGACAAAGGGACAATGGCATATATCGATGATGATCATAAAGGTTTAGTCAAATCACCGACAATCTTGTCACTTGGGTAGCAATGATGTGTTGCTAGACACTGCTCATTGCTTATGATCGTAAATGTGATTTATGATCATTGCCAACATGGTAAGAGCATATTGGGTCGCACACATAGAGCTATTTGGATCATTAGAGTGCATGGGCTAATTATTTGGGTTATGGTTTCACAATAATTTTGTATTAATAATGGGCCTAAAAGTTGATCCATTATTAAGCCCGAAATTGAAGCCTAATTGGATTAGGGCTTTGACACCCATTAGGCCTAGAAGTTGAGTCTCACTATAAATACAGCTTTTAGTGAGAAATTCGTAGCTTCTTGCCCTAGCCTCCAAAAACGACAGCCGCACTCTGCTCTTGCAATTCCTTGGAGGACGCAAGCTAGCACTACAAGCGCAAGAGAAACGCATCTACCGGGGCGTGGTGATCCTGAGAGGCTCGTGTGGATACCATAGAGAGCTTGAACACGTCAACTGTTCAGTTTTTGTGATTCGACTCAACAGTTGAGTAAGAGATCTCAACCAAAAAATAGGTATGAAAATTTTCAAACACTCTATTTACCTCGTTTAATCTCGATCCTGGAGGGTTTCGGTTAAATTCCACTACGCTTGTTTGGCTCCCCAAACCCAACAAATATTTCCATTACCTTCTAAACAAGTTGTGAATGTTTCCATCCCACTTTAAAGTAGATGAAAACTTTTCTGTTCTCGACTAGTTGTGAAAGTTTCCATTCCAATCTAAACTAGTTGTGCTAGTTTCCATTCCATTCCAAACAGGTTGTGAATGATTCCTTTTCATTCCAAAGTTGTTCTGAGTGTTTCCATTTAATTCTAAACTAGTTTTGAATGTTTGCATTTCATTCTAAATAAGTTGTGAATGTTTCCATTTCATTCTAAACAAGTTATGAATGTTTCCATTTCATTCTAAAGATGTTGTGAATGTTTTCATTTCATTCTAAACTAGGTGTGAATGTTTCCATTCCTAACATCTTGTGAATGTTTCCATTTTGTTCTAAACTAACTATGAATGTCTTGATTCCAAACAAGTTGTGAGTGTTTCCACTTGATTCTAAACAAGTTTTGAATGTTTCAATTTCATTCCAAGCTAGTTGTAAAGGTTTTCACTCAACAACTAGTTTGAAGAGGAAACATTCACAACTTATTTAGAATGGAATCAAAACATCACAACTAGTGTAGATTGAAATGGAAATATTCATAACTTGTTTAGAATGAAATGAAAACATTAACAACTATTTTGGAATCAAAACATTCATAACTAGTTTAGAATGAAATGCAAACATTCACAACTTGTTGCAATGAAATGGAAGCTTTCACAACTAGTTTGGAGTGAAATTAAAACATTCATAACTAGTTTAGAATAAAATGGAAAGATTCAAAACTTGCTAAGAATGAATTGGAAAGATTCACAAGTTATTAGAAATGGAATCATTCACAACTAGTTTCCAATGGAAACATTCACAACTAGTGTGGAATGGAAACATTCGAAACTTGTTTATGTGAATGTTTCGATTTCATTCTAAACAAGTTGTGAATGTTTCCATTCGAAATTATATGTAATCTTTTCAATTCTTTCTAAACTAGTCGTGAATGTTTCTTTTTCATTCTAAACTAGTTCTGAATGTGTCCTTTACATTCTAAAAACTTGTGAATGTTTCCATATCATACTAAACAAGTTGTGAATGTTTTCGATTCCATTTTAAATTGTTGTAAATAGTTTCCATGTCCAAAACTAGTTCTGAATGTTTCCAAGTCATTCTAAAACTAAGTTATGAATGTTTCCATTCAATCTGAAATAGTTTGTGAATGTTCCATTTCATTCTAAACTAGTTGTGAATGTTTCCATTTCCATTCAAACTTGTTGTAAATAAATCTTTCATTCCAACTTGTTTAGAATATTGAAATCATTCTAAACATTCACAATGTTTCCATTCAAAATGAAAAGTTGTGAATTCCAACATTCAAATCTTGTGAATGTTTCCAGAATTCATTCAAACTTGTTTGTAATGAAATTCACAACTTCATTAGAGTTTAGAATGATGGAAACCATTCACAACTTGTTTAGAATGAAATGGAAACATTCACAACTAGTTTAGAATGAAATGAAAATATTCACAACTTGTTTGGAATGAAAACATTCACAACTTGTTTAGAATGAATTTGAAACATTCACAACATGTTTAGAATGAAATGAAATATTCACAACTTGTTTGGAATGAAAAATTCACAACTAGTTTAGAATGAAATGGAAACATTCACAACTTGTTTTCCAATGGAAAGATGAAATGGAAACATTCACAACTTGGTTAGAATGAAATGGAAAACATTCACAACTTAAGTTTAGAATGAAATGGAAACATTCACAACTTAATTTGTAATGGAATGGAAACATTCACAACTTGTTTGGAATGAAATTGAAACATTCACAACTTGTTTGGAATGAAATGGAAACATTCACAACTTGTTTGGAAAATGGATGGAAACATTCACAACTTGTTTGGAATGAAATGGAAACATTCACAACTATGTTTAGATGAAATGGAAACATTCACAACTTGTTTGGAATGAAATGGAAACATTCACAACTTGTTTAGAATGGAATGAAATGGAAACATTCACAACTAGTTTCAGAATGAAATGGAAACATTCACAACTTGTTTGGAATGTTTGGAATGGAAACATTCACAACTAGTTTAGAATGAAATGGAAACAATCACAACTAGTTTAGAATGAAATGGAAACATTCACCATTAGTTTAGAATAAAATGGAAACATTCACAACTTGTTCGGAATGAAATGGAAACATTCACATCTTGTTTAGAAAGGAAACATTCACAGCATGTTTGGAAAGGAATGGAAACATTGACAACAAGTTCGTAATGAAATAGAAATATTCACAACTTATTTGGAATGGAAAATTCACAACTAGTTTAGAATGAATTGAAGCATTCACAACATGTTTGCAATGGAAACACTCACAACTTGCTGGCAATGGAAGCAATCACAACTTGGTTAGAATGAAATGAAAACATTCACAACTACCTTGGAATGAAATAAAACATTCACAACTTGCTTGGAATAAAATGGAAACATTAACAATTTTGGAATGTAAACATTTACAACTTATTTAGAGTAAAATGAAAACACTCACAACTTGTTTCGAATGGAAACATTCACAACGTGTTTAAAATGAAATGGAAATATTCACAACTAGTTTATAATGATGAAACATTCACAATTTTTTTGGAATGAAATGAATCATTCACAAGTTATTTAGAATGGAATGGAAACATCCACAACTTTGGAATAGAAATATTCACAACTTGTTTAGAGTGAAATCAAAGCATTCACAACCTATTTAGAATGGAAACATTCACAACTTGTTTAGAGTGAAATCAAAACATTCATAACCTGTTTGGAAAGGAAACACTCACAACTTCATTATAGTGAAATAGAAACATTCATCACTTGTTTGGAATGGAAACATTCACAACATGTTTAGAAAGAAATCACAACAATCATAACTAGTTTAGAGTGAATTTGAAACATTTGCAACTTGTTTAGAATGAAATGCAAACATTTAGAACTTGTATAGAGTGAAATCAAAACATTCATAACTTGTTTGGAATGGAAACATTCATAACATTCTTCACAACATTCTTAGGAAGAACAGACAAAAATCAAAACTAGTTTAGAATGAAATTAAAACATTCACAACTTGTTTAGAATGAAGTGGAAATACGCACAACTTGTTGAGAAGGAACTGGAAAGATTCACACCTTGTGTACATTGAAATGGAAACATTCATAACTAGTTTAGAGTAAAATGGAAATAGTCACAACTAGTTTGGACTCAAATAGAAACATTCACAGCTAGTTTGGATTGGAAACATTCACAACTTGTTGAGAATGAAATGAAAACACTTACAACTTGTTCGGAATGGAATGGGAAACTTCACAACTTGTTTAGAATGGAATTGAAACACTTACAACAAGTTTGGAATGAAAACATTCACAACTTATTGTGAGTGTTTAGAATGGAAAAATTCACAACTTGTTTAGAATGGATTGGAAACACTCATAACAAGTTTGGAATGAAATGGAAACAATCACAAATCATTCGGAATGGAAACATTCAGAACTAATTTAGAATGAAATTAATACAATCACAACTTGTATAAAATGAAATAGAAATATTCATAACTAGTTTAGAATGAAATGAAAACCTTCAGAACTAGTTTGGAATGGAAACATTCACAACTTGTTTAGAATGAAAAGGAAAAATTTAGAACTTGTTTAGAATGAAAGGAACGCATTCACAACCAATTTAAAATGAAATGGAAACATTAACAACTGCTCTGGATTGGAAATATTCACAAGTTGTCTAGAATGAAATTGAAACATTCATAACTTGTCTAGATTGAAATGGAAGCATTCAGAACTAGTTTAGAATGGAAAGATTCATAAATTGTTTTGATTGAATTGGAAGTATTCGCAACTAGTTTGGAATCGAAACCTTTTGCAACTTGTTTAGAATGGAAAGGTTCAGAACTTCTTTAGAATGAAATAGAAACATTTGCAACTAGTTTAGAATGAAAGCAATCATAACTTGTTTAGAGTGCAACGGAAACATACACAACATATTTAGAATGAAATTGAAACATTCAAAACTAGTTTAGAATGGAATTGAAACATTCACAACCTCTTTAGAATTAAATAAAAACATTGACAACTAGTTTTGAATGAAAAAGAAACAATCACAACGTGTTTTGAATCTAATGGAAACAATTACAACTTGTTTAGAATGAAGTGGAAAAATTCACAACTAGTTTAGAATAAAATGGAAACAATCACAATGTGTTTGGAATGCAAACATTCGCAAATAGTTTAGAATAAAGTGGAAACTTTCGTAACTAGTTTAGAATAAAATGGAAATATTCACAACTAGTTTGGAATGAAATGGAAATGTTCACAACTACTTTGAAATGAAAACATTCACAACTTGTTTGGAAGGAAATGTAAACATTCACATCTTGCTTGGAGCGGAAACATTCACAACTTGTTTTGAACGAAATGGAAACATTCACAACAAGTTTAGAATGAAATGGAAATATTCACAACTTGTTTGGAATGGAAAATTCACTTCTAGTTTAGAATGAATTCGACACATTCACAGCATGTTTGCAATGGAAACACTTACAAACTTGTTGGGAATTGAAGCATTGAAAACTTGGGTAGAATGAAATGGAAACATTCAAAACTAGTTTGGAATGAAATAAAACACTCACAACTTGTTTGGAATGGAATGGAAACATTCACAACTTGTTTAGAGTGAAATCAAAACACTCACAACTTGTTTGGAATGGAAACATTCACAACATGCTTAGAATGAAATGGAAACATTCACAACTAATTTGGAATGAAATGAAACATTCACAACTTATTTGGAATGAAATGAAACATTCACAACTTAATTCTAGTGGAATCGAAACATTTACAACTTTAGAATGGAAACATTCACAACTTGCAAATCATTCACAACTTGTTTGGAATGGAAACAATCATGATGATAGCCAAAGGGCTATCAAGCACAAGACTTCCCAATTTTCTAACTTGACACTAACCTCGGAAGCATCATAGCCCCAACCTCGAGGGATTCTCCACACCACCCTCGGAAAGTTATATGACCAACTTCGGGAAACAGAAGGTCTTCGTTACCCTCGGATTTGCGAAGCTATCAACCTCGGAAAATAGATCCACCATCCTCGATAGAGGAAAAGGTTTACTGAAGATGGTCCACTCTTCCGAAAGGCCCTCCCCAGTAGCCCTCGGGGATAAATCTATACCCGGAAGGGTCTCACATCTCTAAAGGGGTCTTACGGGTAAACAGAAAAATGGTTAAGGAGCCTCTAACAAAGAGACCTTGCACACGTCCCTACGTTCTGGCCAGAATGGCCTACGGCCAGCTGGAGATACCTACAATTAAATGTACAAACCAGATATAACTGAACACATGTCATGATCCGGATAGGCTGTGTAAAATGGCCTCTCCCTCCACCCTCCTATAAATACTTAGGAGCATCCTTGGTAAGAACAACGGGACTCTCTCTTTCCTACTCTCTACTCTTAACCACTGCTCTCCCGTATTCTAAGTTGGACATCGGAGGCTCCTCCCCCAAAAACACATTCCGGGGAGCTCCTAACCTACGTTCTTCAAGGTCTTGCAGATATCTTCTCATTGGAAGTCTGCCCTTCAAGCCAACATGCATACAACGAGGATGCCACTGGGCATCATTTGGCACCATTTGTGGGAAACCATTCTCAAGTTGCCGCTGTTAAGACCTGGCATTCGAAGCACATGGGACTCTCGACGTCCCAGTCCGCACTAGAAGCTCAAGCAACGACTGAATGACCTACAACGGAGACTTCCCTTCCTGAGGATGAACATCCTTTGACAGTCACAATGGGCTTTCTATGTGATTTTTAGTGCTCTATCATGGTCGAAATGACGCAACAGCTCGACCAAAGGTGGTCACAACCACCTCCAAGGGGAAAGGCATCTTTTCCAAATACCCATTAGGAGAAAAGCCCAAAGTCACCTAGTTGGAGCTTTGGAAGTGGGGGTTCTCACAATGAGTCCTCAAATGGAGAACGTACCATTTAAGGGATGTCGCACTATAGGAATGGCGTTAAAAGGGCCTAGAACTTCCCCCCGGTCAAGTCTATCCCCAAATGGGAAGTCCCAGTCCCCCCGCCAATGAAGTTACTCCCCAAAAAGAAGACGTCGCTCTCCATTGCCGGTGACTACCAGGCAATGAGGAGAGGACAGTGCTACCATCCTCATGGAGAGAATCCTAGAAAGGTTGGAGGAGGTGGAAAAATAGGTTTCTCGAAAGCCTGTTTGGTCAAGGTTGTCGGAGAGATTCACCAGAGAAGAATCGCCCTTCTTTCGTATGATAGTAGAGGCAACAATGCCTAGTGATTTTTGAGTACCATGCTTGGAGACATATGATGGGCGTAGTAACCCATAAGCCCACCTGACAAAATATAGGCACAGCATGGTGTTGCATGGTGCTGATGATGCCACCCTCTGCAAATGTTTCGAAGTCACCTTATTAGGGCCAGCAACTGCGTGGTATAACTCCCTGGCTCCCGGAACCATAATGGGTTTCCAGGAGTTGTTCACCACCTTCACCCAGCAGTTCATTGGAAGCAAGCCGATGATGAAGATGCCCGTACAAATGTTTGACATAGCCCGAAAGAATGGGGAGACCATTTGGGACTATGTCGAGAGGTTCAACCGATAAGCCCTCAATATGCCTGACTTCCACCCAGAAATCCTCATCCTTGGCATGATCAGGGGACTTATGAGGGACTCACAACTCTTCTATGAGTTCTCCAAAGACCCCCTAACACCCTTGGAGAATTCTACCGAAGGGCTGAGCAGCACATGATAGCTGAAGAGCTAAGGATGGGCGGCCCGAAGTCTGAGCATAGTCACTTCGAGAGTCAGAGTCACCAACCTCGGTATTCCACTGAGGGAGGGGGCAGACCTCAGAAAACAAGGGGAAAGAAGCTAGTATCATTCACTCCCCTAAATACTACAAGAAAAAACATCCTGATGGTCATGGAAAGGCAAGGAACTGCAATCCAACATCTGAAGGCCATGACCTCAGACAACAAGAAGAACATGAAGAAATTCTGTCAATTTCATCGGGACCACAGGCATGATACCGAAGATTATTTCTAGTTAAGAAAGTATATTGACTCTTTAATCAAGTAAGAGCAACTTCGACGCTACCTATGGATGCCATCGCCTAAAGCCCAAGAAAAAAGGAAGAAGAGAGGAAAGGAGAGGATGAGGACTATGATTCCGACTGATGTCAGAACTGAAGTCCCAAAAAGCACCCACCACCTTCGGTAGGAGTAATCTGGACAATCACCACTGGAATATCCTCAGCTGAGAGGAAAAGGAAAGTCTAGGAAATCTCGATGATGGAATTTGACAACCCGGCGAACAAGCTTGTTCAGAAAGATGGGTCTACCGTGAAGTTTCCACATGATGACCCTCTCCTAATCATGGCAAGGATAGGAAGCTGGGATGTCAAGAGGGTGCTCATTGATGATGGCTCGAACGCCGATGTTTTGTTCTCCCATTTGTTGCCAAACTTGGGCATCTCCAAGGGTGACCTTAAACCCGTTACCTCTCTTACTTTTGGCGTAGGTCCCTCAGAACTCCCAGTACTCGAGTGGATCGATCTACCCTTGATGCTAAGGGGAACCTCAATTCAGACCAAGGAAGAGCTCTTTGGTTCCACCATGATGAGGTTCATCATCATAGACGTCCCTTCTTCATACAACGCCATCCTCGGAAGGCAGACACAGGGTAATCTTCACATTCACCCAGATGTGAAATACCTAACGGTCACATTCGGCACAAAGGAAGGTGATGCAGAAATACTCATCGATCAAGCCAAAGTAAGGAAAGTTTTCATGAAAGCAAGACAGAGCCCAATGAAAGTTCACACACAGACTTCGGGAGAGAAGAGCATGGCCGGCAAAGACGCAATAGAAGGAGAAAAAAGTGACCTTGAAAAAATAGAAACAGAGGATGTAGAACTTGTCCCAGGCTGAAGTACCCGAGTGGGGAAAAAACTGGCCGAAGGTGACAAGGAAAAGCTTGTATCTCTTCTATTAATGAACAAAGATCTGTTTGCCTACTCTCTGAAGGATATGCCCGGGGTAGACCCTGGTATAATTCAGCACTATCTTAAAGTATGCTCGGAGGTGAAGCCTGTTTGATAGAAAAAGCGTAGCCTCTCGGCACATAAGAACAATTTCATTAAAAATGAAGTCCAACGGTTAACGGAGGTGGGCATAATAAGGGAGGTCAAGTACCCCGAATGGCTCAGCAATGTTGTTGTTGCCACGAAGGAAGGGAGTGATAAACTCCGAATGTGCATCGACTTTCGAAACATAAACGATGCCTGTCCAAAGGACTCGTATCCTTTGCCACCAATAGACCAATTGGTAGATTCCACTGCCGAATACGGTCTACTTAGCTTCCTTGACGCTTTTAGCGGATATCACCAAATTTGGATGAATCTCGAAGATGAGGAAAAAACTGCCTTCATTACTGAAGTTGGGACCTACTGTTACGTTAGAATGCCCTTCGGCCTTAAAAATGCAGGAGCAACATACCAAAGGCTGATGAACAGGGTATTTAGCTCCCAAATTGGGAGAAATATGGAAGTATATGTCGATGATATGATAGTTAAGAGCAAGCAGCCTAGTAGTCATATCGTAGACTTGAGGGAAACATTCCACCAACTTCGGGAATTTGGAATCCATCTTAACCCCGAGAAGTGTGTGTTTGGGGTGACTGCTGGCAAATTCCTTGGGTTTATGGTATCCAAAAAAGGTATCAATGCCAACCCAGAAAAGGTTAAGGCCCTGCTAGGATTCCGAACTCCCACGATGACCAGGGATGTGCAAAGGCTTACGGGAAGAATCACGGCCCTTAGCAGATTCATCTCCAGATACGGGGACCGGTGCCAGCCATTCTTTAAAGTGCTCACCAAAGCAGCAAAAAATGAAGGCAACTTTGGTTCCGAGGAACACCCTTGGAATGAAGATTGCCAAAAAGCTTGGGATGAACTCAAGAGCTACTTAACCTATCTGCCGACACTTCGGCAGCCACTGGAAGGAGAACCTCTCATCCTCTACCTCGCCGTCACTGAAAAGGTAGTAAGTTTGGTACTTGTAAGGGAAGAGGGAGGAAAGCAGTGGCCAGTATACTATGTGAGCAAGTCCCTGCACGGTGCCGAAGTTAGGTACCCTCTTCTGCAAAAGGCCATCTATGCCCTAGTGTTGGCAAGCAAGAGGCTGCGGCCTTATTTCCAAGGACATCCCATCATTGTTCAAAGTAACTTACCTCTTAGGGAGGTCATGAGGAAGGTAGACCACTCTAGAGGATTATCAAAGTGGTGCATCGAGCTCAGTGAGTACAATATCACCTATGAGCTAAGAAGGGCAATAAAGGCCCAAGCATTGGCGGATTTCATTGCCAAAGTACCAAGAATTGAAGGTACTCCAGAGGACCCCAAAAGTGATGAACCAGAGTGGATACTCTTCATCGATGGCGCCTCTGGTTCTGAGCATCAAGGAGCCAGAGTAATTCTGCGAGGACCCGAAGGTATGGAAGCTTCAAAGTCCAAGTTTGGTTTTAGTGTCACCAATAACGTTTCCAAATATGAAGCCCTCATAGTATGCTTACGATTGGCAAAAAGAGTTGGCGTCAGAAATTTGAAGGCCCACAGCGATTCTCAGCTGGTGGTCCAACAGATGGCGGGGGACTATGAGGCAAAAGACCTGAACTTGGCAAAGTACCATGATCTCATAAAAAAGGCTTATCCAAGAATTCAACAAGGTGTAGATAGAAAACATACCCCAATGAGATAATATGGAAGCAAATACTTTGGCCAAATTAAAGGAGTCCACCGAAGTACTGGATCAATTGAGCATAGTAATAATGTCCATAGCAACCTCGGGTAGAGGATGGAAGGATCCTATCAAGAAATATCTCACAACTTTGGAACTTCCTAAAGACTCCCTTGAAGCTACAAAAGTGCGAAAACACTCGGGGTAAATACTTCTTGATCGGGGAAGAATTGTACCGACAAGGGTACGAACCCGCAAAGGTACCAAGAGGGCATTGAGATAGTCTTCAAAGAAGTCCATGAGGGGGCCTGTAGTTCTCACATCGGGACAGACGCCCTTGCTGCAGTGCTACTTCAGTAAGGATATTTCTTGCCTACTATAAAGAAGGATGCGAGGCAGTTTTTCCAGAAATGCAACAAGTGCTAGAGATACGCACCCATTCAGAGAGTACCCTCGAAAGTGATAACTTCGACAAACTATCCTTGCCCCTTCGCTGTTTGGGCTATTGACCTCATTGGGCCTTTCCTAACGGCTCCAAGAGGAGTGAAGTTTTGCATAGTCGTAGTGGGTTATTTCACTAAGTGAATAGAGGCAAAGCCTTTGATAACAATTTCGGCAAAGGACATATAGAGATTTGTCTGGAAGAACATCATATGTAGATTCAGCGTGCCAAGGGTGATAATAGCAAATAACGGTTCCCAATTCACTGATAAAGGATTTTAGGAATTCACAACCAACCGAGGGATAAAATTGCAGTTTGCCCCAGTTGCCCATCCTCAGAGCAATGGACAAGTTGAAGTATCTAATAGGATTATAAAAGATGGTTTGAAAAAGAGGTTAAAAGAGGCAAAAGGGAAATAGTCAGGAGAACTCCCATGTATGCTATGGAGTTACCGAATAACCCTTAGAAAAGGCACTGGAGAAACACCTTTCTTACTTGTCTTTGGCACTGAGGCCACTATCCCAGTCGAAGTCATACAACCCTCTATCAGGATACAGGTGTTTGACGAAGAAGGGAACAACCTCAGTTTAAGAGCTGAATTAGATATGCTCGACAAACATAGAGAGATGGCTGAATTCAAAAGAAAAGCTTTTCAGCAGAGGGCTACCATTGCTACGAACTTGCATGTCAAGCCTAAAGGGATTAAGAAAAGAGACCTTCTTCTCTGAAAGGCTGAACTTGAATCCCGAAGACCGTCTCCTGGCATACTTCGGCCAAATTAGGAATGACCTTATTTAGTGATCGAGGAAGTTTGACCAGGGGTCTATAAGCTCAGAAATGCTGAAGGAGAAGAGTTGAAAAACACATGGCATTCAGACTCTTTAAAAAAATTCTACACTTAGAAAAATTCCAAGTGAAAAATTATGCGGAGTACTTCGAATGAGGTTAATGGAATATAGTTTAGTTTCAAAAGTGCATGAGTAGTATTGTACAAGTTTTACCAACGGTGGTCGATCGAACATAGTTACTCCCAAAGGTACTTAACTATTTATGAACAAAGCAAGTCTTCTGAAGAAGGTTGACTGAAAATGGTTTATCCTAAGTGTGGCTAACCAAATATGGCTGATTCTATTCTTAAACACTTAGGATGATATCCATTACTCACCAAGGATAACTGGGAATTGCCTTTGGAAAGACCAAGGTTGTGAATCCTTGATAGTATCTTTTAAGGATAATACACCGCTGAATGAGCTCATCTCTGAAGATGGTTAAACATCGAAGGTTGAAATGATGGCCGAAGTTGTACCCATCGTGGACTTAGCAAAAATTTTGAGCAAAAGTTGCATTAAGTTCCATTGATGAAGTACAAAGTACAAAAAAAAAAAAGATACCTCTGTCTATTGGTTATTGGGCTCCTCGGCAGTAGCACCCTTGCCGTCCTCATCTTCAGCAAAATCATCATCCTCATCATCCGCAGCCGAAGGTAGAGGGGTCGAAAGGTTAAGATACTCAATCCTCAACCAAGGCAATGAAAGACCTTTGGGAATGTTGAAGGCCCTTTGGAATGAAATGTCAAGGTCCGGGCATAGGGACAGGACTTGATGACAAGCAAGGTAGGAGCCATCTTAAAATGAGGACTTGGTTGCCTCATCTGACTTTGCCTTTTCAGCCTTCAGATCCTCCAGCTCCTTCTTCAACACTTCAACCTCCTTCTCCAATTTCTTCTTCTTTTTCTTCCTTTCCTTCTTCAGTCTCTCATTCCCAGCAAGTAGTTCAGCATTGGTCTCCAGTGACTTCTTAAGGTCTGCTATTACATCTTCCCTTTCCATCCGAATGACCTTACCCTCCAAAGACAGCTCCACGACCTTCGCACTGAGGTTAGAAATTTTGGAGGTGAACTCTTTGACTAGCCCTTTCTGGCTCTTCAACACTTCTTCCTGAAGATTGGCCAGGCCCTTTTTGGTGATTTTGATGAGCACACCATATTTAACAATCGAGCTTGCAAATAGTTCCTTGGCCTTGGCCAAGTTCTCCTCCGACTGACTTCAGATCGAACACTGTTTGGCTGCCTAGGCCCGAAAGTATCCTCTATACGCCAAGAGCTACAAGAAAAAGGACTCCGAATATGGGTCATAAGCAACAGAGACTCAAAATTTTTGCTAAGTCCTAAGTACTAAGGTTTACTTGGGCAACGTGCTCGGTCATTCACAAGGCAAGGACCTCCTCATTAGGGCACTCCTCCATTAAAGTTTGGAAGGTGGCATTGGTCATAATGCCCCTCACCATCAGAAGGGCCATCTTCTGGTTGTCTTCAGAGAATAATTCCATGTCCTTGATAAAGGTCCAGAATGACTCTTTTAGGACCTTGTCCTACAAGATCTTAGAAACCAAAATTGTCCCCCACCGAAGGTGGTCCGCCATCCATATCGATCAGGCCCTGTCCTTTACAAAGTCACACCGAAGCTCTATTATTACATTATCTCTTAGCCATTCATCTACAAGGTCTAAAATACTGAAAAATACCAAAATCATAGATGAATGGCTAAGAGACCTGGTGGAAGTTCGATGCCCTCTCCGTTCGACTCACTGACATCCAGCTCTTTAATAGAAACATCCTTGCCCCTCTTTCTTCATCTTTCTTAGGCCTTTTCAGCTGAAATCTCCCCCAACGAAGTCCCCAATTTCTTGACAGCATCATTAGGACTTAGACGGGTTGAGTGGACGGCCGGCTCCGAAGGCGGGTCAGCATGCACAGGCGTTTGGTCCAACTTCTCAGCTTGATCTTTAGGCGGAGGGGGAAGGGAGTCCTCCTTATTTTTCTTCAACTTTGGGGCTGAGGATAACCCAGCTGTCACCTTCTTCCTCTTAGGGGCCTTCCTCTTCTGCTGTTGCCCTTTCTCGCCCTGGTCAAGGAACAGGCTCTTGTAAAAAGCTGTAGACTTATCGCCCATCTCTGCAAAAGTAAAGATATTATCATAAGTATAAAAAATTCTAAGTGCATGCTTTAAGGAATAGCTTACTTTTTACGAGGCCAAGATAGGAGAGTTCACCTCGAAGGTGCAGAACAAGCCACGCTTTCTTCCCATCCACCAAAGGCTTCGGCATATCTTTATCGGTGACATTTTATCAGTGACATGTTCTTTGAGTACCCCAAGCTCCTAAAGAACCCCTTGATCGTAAAGCTCCATCTAATAAGGAAGGGGTAGATAGAGCACGGAGGTACCTCAGCATCCCAGTCTGTGAAAGCCCAGATACAGCTATTAAACTCCTCAAATTAAGACTCTAGTTCTAAAGTTAATAGCTTCCTCAGGTCTACTACGTCAATGGCCAAGGTACCTGAAGCCCAATGAGCAGGAATATCTACCCACTTCTCATCAATCTTCATTAAGAAGTACTTCTTTTGCCACCCTCACCGGCTGTCTTTGGTCCTGGATCCTCGAGGGACCAAGAAGTATAATCGCCCCTTCGGGATAGGGTGAAGTTTGTAATATTAGAGAAAGAAAACAAAATGTGGGACAATTTTGAAGATACCACACATGCACAGGTAGGCATTGAAGTAGGCATAAGAGTTCAGAGGCATCTAATTGATGGCTATGCCATAGAATGGGAAAAAGTTTGACACCACCTTCAGTGGTGGATAGTGAAGACCTACCTTCAATTAAGCTGTGAAGACAGTAATCTCCTTCGGACGAGGAAGGTAGCTCAGTTCATTATGACTAGGTAGCCTAATTTTTTATTAGGAAGGAAGAAAAAACTTGAGCCTCCACTTCTCGAACTTCTCCGAAGTCACGTAGCTCAAATGGGAGTTGAGAGGAAGCCAACTCTCAAGAATAGCTCTAGCTATGGCTTGTTTGGATGACATCTTTAGTGACTAAGACACGAACCTTGGATAGTTGGAGGAAAAAGAAAAGAAATGGGAATAAGAAGAACAGCTTCAAAAATAAACCCACCTAATTCGGGAAGAAAATGGGAACTTCGGAGAACACCGTAAAAGCTCACCGAAAATCACTCCACCGCTGGCACCACCGTAAGAAAAGGCTGGACAGTGAGAGAGTTCGAGAGTGAAAGGAATGGAAATGGAGGATTAAGGAAACCTTAGAGGGAAAAGGCTTTATATAGACCGAAGGAGGCAGGTGAAGTGTTGCCACAATGACCCTTCGAAGGGATGCAACTAACATAACGGATGCGATTGATCACCAATAATCCACTGACATGTGTCACATTATGTGAGAATTGAGGACACATATTTTGACACTAGCAGGCCTATATCGCCCAACTTGAAGTGACATAACTGCCCAGTCAGAAGATAGGACGGTTCACTAACAAGAAGGCAAGAATGAAAAACATTGAAGAGATATAGCTCTTCACCTCCGAAGATGCAACTTAAGTTAAATGGAGAAATTAGACTAACGACATTAAATAGCTCCTTAGATTTTCAAGATACAACCTCACCAAAAAATAAGAAATTGGTTCAAAGCAACATCCTCATCAAGGGCTTAAAACTGGTAAATAGAATGCAAATAAGGAGCCTCAAAGAATGTCGAGAATGCAACTTCGGTGAAAAAGTGTGGCTTTTGCCCAATGAGCTGGCAAGAGTAAGTTCTTTTGGCCAAGGGACAGCTTCAGCTTTTTATTACATACTTCCAAACGATCAATGCCAAAGATAACAACTTCGGCTTCTCCAAGGGGGGCATGTGATAGCCAAAGGGTTATTTCCCACGAGACCTCCTAATTTGCTAACTTGACACTACCCTCAGAAGCGTCATAGCCCCAACCTCAGGGGATTCTTCACACCACCCTAAAAAAGTTATATGACCAACTTCAGGAAATAGGGGGTCCTTATCACCCTCAGATTTGCAAAGCTACCAACCTCAGAAAAATAGATCCACCATTCTCCACAGAGGAAAAAGTCTGCCGAAGATGGTCCGCTCTTCCGAAGGGCCTTCCCGAGTAGCCCTCGGGGATAAATCTCTGCCCGAAGGGGTCTTACATCTCTGAATGGGTCTTATGGAGAAATTAAAAAAATGGTTAAGGAGCCTCTGATAAGGAGACCTCGCACATGCCCCTACCATCTAGCCAGAATGGCCTACGGCTAGCTAGAGATACCTGCCTCCAAAGGTACGGACCAGATCTAGCTAAACACGTGTCAAGATCTGGATAGGCTATGGAAAATGGCCTCTCCCTCCACCTTCCTATAAATACTTAGGAGGGTCCTTGGTAAGAATGACGGGACTCTCTCTTTCCTACTCTCTGCTCCTAACCACTGCTTTCCCGTATACTGACTTGGGCGTCGGAGGCTCTTCCCACTAAAACATATTTCAGGGGGCTCCTAACCCACGTTCTTCAAAGTCTTGCAAATATCTTCTCATTAGAAGTCTTCCTTTCAGGCCAACATGTCATACAACAAGGATGCTATCGGGCATCACACGACATGTTTAGAAAGAAATGGCAACAATCACAACTAGTTTAGAATGAAATTGAAACATTCACAACTTGTTTAGAATGAACTGGACATATTCACAACTTGTTTAGAAGGAAATGGAAACATTCACAACTTATTTACAATGAAATAGAAACATTAACAACTAGTTCAAAATAAAATGGAAACACTCACAACTAGTTTGAAATGAAATGGAAAGATTCACAACTTGTTTGGAATGGAAACATTCACAACTTGTTGAGAATGAAATGGAAACAATCACAACTTGTTTGGAATGGAACAGAAAAATTCACGACCTATTTAGAATGGAAGGGAAACACTCACAACAAGTTTGGAATGGAAATGTTCACAACTTATTTAGAATGAAGTGGAAACATTCACAAATCATTTGGAATGGAAACATTCACAACTAGTTTTGGAATGAAATGGAAACATTCACAACTAGTTTGGAATGAAATGGAAACATTCACAACAAGTTTGGAATGAAATGGAAACATTCACAACTAGTTTGGAATGAAATGGAAACATTCACAACTTGTTTGGAATGAAATGGAAACATTCACAACTTGTTTGGAATGAAATGGAAACATTCACAACTTGTTTGGAATGAAATGGAAACATTCACAACTTGTTTGGAATGAAATGGAAACATTCACAACTTGTTTGGAATGAAATGCAAACATTCACAACTTGTTTGGAATGAAATGGAAACATTCACAACTAGTTTGGAATGAAATGGAAACATTCACAACTAGTTTGGAATGTAAATATAAACAACTAGTTTTGAATGAATTGGACGAACAACTATTCACAACAAGTTTGGAATGAAATGGAAACATTCACAACTAGTTTGGAATGAAATGGAAACATTCACAACTAGTTTGGTATGAAATGGAAACATTCACAACTAGTTTGGAATGAAATGGAAACATTCACAACTTGTTTGGAATGAAACGGAAAACATTCACAACTTGTTTGGAATGAAATGGAAACATTCACAACTAGTTTGGAATGAAATGGAAACATTCAAAACTTGTTTGGAATGAAATGGAAACATTCACAACGTAGTTTGTAATGAAATGGAAACATTCACAACTTGTTTGGAATGTCACAACTAGTTTGGAATGAAATGGAAACATTCACAACTAGTTTGGAATGAAATGGAAACATTCACAACTAGTTTGGAATGAAATGGAAACATTCACAACAAGTTTGGAATGAAATGGAAACATTCACAACTTGTTTGGAATGAAATGGAAACATTCACAACTTGTTTGGAATGAAATGGAAACATTCACAACTTGTTTGGAATGAAATGGAAACATTCACAACTTGTTTGGAATGAAATGGAAACATTCACAACTTTTTTGAATGAAATGGAAACATTCACAACTTGTTTGGAATGAAATGGAAACATTCACAACTTGTTTGGAATGAAATGGAAACATTCACAACTTGTTTGGAATGAAATGAAAACATTCACAACTTGTTTGGAATGAAATGGAAACATTCACAACTAGTTTGGAATGAAATGGAAACATTCACAACTTGTTTTGAATGAAATGGAAACATTCACAACTTGTTTGGAATGAAATGGAAACATTCACAACAACTTTGGAATGGAATGGAAACATTCACAACTTGTTTGGAATGAAATGGAAACATTCACAACTAGTTTGGAATGAAATGGAAACATTCACAACTTGTTTGGAATGAAATGGAAACATTCACAACTAGTTTGGAATGAAATGGAAACATTCACAACTAGTTTGGAATGAAATGGAAACATTCACAACTTGTTTGGAATGAAATGGAAACATTCACAACTTGTTTAGAATGAAATGGAAACATTCACAACTTGTTTGGAATGAAATGGAAACATTCACAACTTGTTTGGAATGAAATGGAAACATTCACAACTAGTTTTGAATGAAATGGAAACATTCACAACTTGTTTGGAATGAAATGGAAACATTCACAACTTGTTTGGAATGAAATGGAAACATTCACAACTTGTTTGGAATGAAATGGAAACATTCACAACTAGTTTGGAATGAAATGGAAACATTCACAACTTGTTTGGAATGAAATGGAAACATTCACAACTAGTTTGGAATGAAATGGAAACATTCACAACTTGTTTGGAATGAAATGGAAACATTCACAACTAGTTTGGAATGAAATGGAAACATTCACAACTTGTTTGGAATGAAATGGAAACATTCACAACTTGTTTTTGGAATGAAATGGAAACATTCACAACTTGTTTGGAATGAAATGGAAACATTCACAACTAGTTTGGAATGAAATGGAAACATTCACAACTTGTTTGGAATGAAATGGAAACATTCACAACTTGTTTTTGGAATGAAATGGAAACATTCACAACTTGTTTGGAATGAAATGGAAACATTCACAACTAGTTTGGAATGAAATGGAAACATTCACAACTTGTTTGGAATGAAATGGAAACATTCACAACTAGTTTGGAATGAAATGGAAACATTCACAACTAGTTTGGAATGAAATGGAAACATTCACAACTAGTTTGGAATGAAATGGAAACATTCACAACTTGTTTGGAATGAAATGGAAACATTCACAACTTGTTTGGAATGAAATGGAAACATTCACAACTTGTTTGGAATGAAATGGAAACATTCACAACTAGTTTGGAATGAAATGGAAACATTCACAACTTGTTTGGAATGAAATGGAAACATTCACAACTAGTTTGGAATGAAATGGAAACATTCACAACTTGTTTGGAATGAAATGGAAACATTCACAACTTGTTTGGAATGAAATGGAAACATTCACAACTTGTTTGGAATGAAATGGAAACATTCACAACTTGTTTGGAATGAAATGGAAACATTCACAACTTGTTTGGAATGAAATGGAAACATTCACAACTAGTTTGGAATGAAATGGAAACATTCACAACTTGTTTGGAATGAAATGGAAACATTCACAACTTGTTTGGAAATGAAATGGAAACATTCACAACTAGTTTGGAATGAAATGGAAACATTCACAACTAGTTTGGAATGAAATGGAAACATTCACAACTTGTTTGGAATGAAATGGAAACATTCACAACTAGTTTGGAATGAAATGGAATGGAAACATTCACAACTAGTTTTGGAATGAAATGGAAACATTCACAACTTGTTTTGAATGAAATGGAAACATTCACAACTAGTTTGGAATGAAATGGAAACATTCACAACTAGTTTGGAATGAAATGGAAACATTCACAACTAGTTTGGAATGAAATGGAAACATTCACAACTTGTTTTGGAATGAAATGGAAACATTCACAACTAGTTTGGAATGAAATGGAAACATTCACAACTTGTTTGGAATGAAATGGAAACATTCACAACTTGTTTGGAATGAAATGGAAACATTCACAACTTTTGTTTGGAATGAAATGGAAACATTCACAACTTGTTTGGAATGAAATGGAAACATTCACAACTTGTTTGGAATGAAATGGAAACATTCACAACTAGTTTGGAATGAAATGGAAACATTCACAACTAGTTTGGAATGAAATGGAAACATTCACAACTTGTTTGGAATGAAATGGAAACATCACAACTTGTTTGGAATGAAATGGAAACATTCACAACTTGTTTGGAATGAAATGGAAACATTCACAACTTGTTTGGAATGAAATGGAAACATTCACAACTTGTTTGGAATGAAATGGAAACATTCACAACTTGTTTGGAATGAAATGGAAACATTCACAACTTGTTTTGGAATGAAATGGAAACATTCACAACTAGTTTGGAATGAAATGGAAACATTCACAACTTGTTTGGAATGAAATGGAAACATTCACAACTTGTTTTGGAATGAAATGGAAACATTCACAACTTGTTTGGAATGAAATGGAAACATTCACAACTTGTTTTGGAATGAAATGGAAACATTCACAACTTTTGGAGTTTGGAATGAAATGAAATGAAACATTCACAACTTGTTTGGAATGAAATGGAAACATTCACAACTAGTTTTTGGAATGAAATGGAAACATTCACAACTTGTTTGGAATGAAATGGAAACATTCACAACTTGTTTGGAATGAATGGGAAACATTCACAACTTGTTTTGGAATGAAATGGAAACATTCACAACTAGTTTGGAATGAAATGGAAACATTCACAACTTGTTTGGAATGAAATGGAAACATTCACAACTTGTTTGGAATGAAATGGAAACATTCACAACTTGTTTTGGAATGAAATGGAAACATTCACAACTTGTTTGGAATGAAATGGAAACATTCACAACTTGTTTTTGGAATGAAATGGAAACATTCACAACTTGTTTGGAATGAAATGGAAACATTCACAACTTGTTTGGAATGAAATGGAAACATTCACAACTTGTTTGGAATGAAATGGAAACATTCACAACTTGTTTTGGAATGAAATGGAAACATTCACAACTAGTTTGGAATGAAATGGAAACATTCACAACTTGTTTGGAATGAAATGGAAACATTCACAACTTGTTTGGAATGAAATGGAAACATTCACAACTTGTTTGGAATGAAATGGAAACATTCACAACTTGTTTGGAATGAAATGGAAACATTCACAACTTGTTTGGAATGAAATGGAAACATTCACAACTTGTTTGGAATGAAATGGAAACATTCACAACTAGTTTGGAATGAAATGGAAACATTCACAACTTGTTTGGAATGAAATGGAAACATTCACAACTTGTTTGGAATGAAATGGAAACATTCACAACTTGTTTGGAATGAAATGGAAACATTCACAACTTGTTTGGAATGAAATGGAAACATTCACAACTTGTTTGGAATGAAATGGAAACATTCACAACTAGTTTGGAATGAAATGGAAACATTCACAACTTGTTTGGAATGAAATGGAAACATTCACAACTAGTTTGGAATGAAATGGAAACATTCACAACTTGTTTGGAATGAAATGGAAACATTTCACAACTAGTTTGGAATGGAAACATTCACAACTTGTTTGGAATGAAATGGAAACATTCACAACTTGTTTGGAATGAAATGGAAACATTCACAACTTGTTTGGAATGAAATGGAAACATTCACAACTTGTTTGAATGAAATGGAAACATTCACAACTTGTTTGGAATGAAATGGAAACATTCACAACTTGTTTGGAATGAAATGGAAACATTCACAACTTGTTTGGAATGAAATGGAAACATTCACAACTTGTTTGGAATGAAATGGAAACATTCACAACTTGTTTGGAATGAAATGGAAACATTCACAACTTGTTTGGAATGAAATGGAAACATTCACAACTAGTTTGGAATGAAATGGAAACATTCACAACTAGTTTGGAATGAAATGGAAACATTCACAACTTGTTTGGAATGAAATGGAAACATTCACAACTTGTTTGGAATGAAATGGAAACATTCACAACTTGTTTGGAATGAAATGGAAACATTCACAACTAGTTTGGAATGAAATGGAAACATTCACAACTTGTTTGGAATGAAATGGAAACATTCACAACTTGTTTGGAATGAAATGGAAACATTCACAACTTGTTTGGAATGAAATGGAAACATTCACAACTTGTTTGGAATGAAATGGAAACATTCACAACTTGTTTGGAATGAAATGGAAACATTCACAACTTGTTTGGAATGAAATGGAAACATTCACAACTAGTTTGGAATGAAATGAAACATTCACAACTTGTTTGGAATGAAATGGAAACATTCACAACTAGTTTGGAATGAAATGGAAACATTCACAACTTGTTTGGAATGAAATGGAAACATTCACAACTTGTTTGGAATGAAATGGAAACATTCACAACTTGTTTGGAATGAAATGGAAACATTCACAACTTGTTTGAATGAAATGGAAACATTCACAACTAGTTTGGAATGAAATGGAAACATTCACAACTTGTTTGGAATGAAATGGAAACATTCACAACTAGTTTGGAATGAAATGGAAAACATTCACAACTTGTTTGGAATGAAATGGAAACATTCACAACTTGTTTGGAATGAAATGGAAACATTCACAACTTGTTTGGAATGAAATGGAAACATTCACAACTTGTTTGGAATGAAATGGAAACATTCACAACTTGTTGTTTGGAATGAAATGGAAACATTCACAACTTGTTTGGAATGAAATGGAAACATTCACAACTTGTTTGGAATGAAATGGAAACATTCACAACTTGTTTGGAATGAAATGGAAACATTCACAACTGTTTGGAATGAAATGGAAACATTCACAACTTGTTTGGAATGAAATGGAAACATTCACAACTTGTTTGGAATGAAATGGAAACATTCACAACTTGTTTGGAATGAAATGAAAACATTCACAACTTGTTTGGAATGAAATGGAAACATTCACAACTTGTTTGGAATGAAATGGAAACATTCACAACTTGTTTGGAATGAAATGGAAACATTCACAACTTGTTTGGAATGAAATGGAAACATTCACAACTTGTTTGGAATGAAATGGAAACATTCACAACTTGTTTGGAATGAAATGGAAACATTCACAACTTGTTTGGAATGAAATGGAAACATTCACAACTTGAATGAAATGAAATGGAAACATTCACAACTTGTTTGGAATGAAATGGAAACATTCACAACTTGTTTGGAATGAAATGGAAACATTCACAACTTGTTTGGAATGAAATGGAAACATTCACAACTTGTTTGGAATGAAATGGAAACATTCACAACTTGTTTGGAATGAAATGGAAACATTCACAACTTGTTTGGAATGAAATGGAAACATTCACAACTTGTTTTGAATGAAATGGAAACATTCACAACTTGTTTGGAATGAAATGGAAACATTCACAACTTGTTTGGAATGAAATGGAAACATTCACAACTTGTTTGGAATGAAATGGAAACATTCACAACTTGTTTGGAATGAAATGGAAACATTCACAACTTGTTTGAATGAAATGGAAACATTCACAACTTGTTTGGAATGGAAATGAAATGGAAACATTCACAACTTGTTTGGAATGAAATGGAAACATTCACAACTTTGGAATTTGAATGAAATGGAAACATTCACAACTAGTTTGGAATGAAATGGAAACATTCACAACTTTTGGAATGAAATGGAAACATTCACAACTTGTTTGGAATGAAATGGAAACATTCACAACTTGTTTGGAATGAAATGGAAACATTCACAACTTGTTTGGAATGAAATGGAAACATTCACAACTAGTTTGGAATGAAATGGAAACATTCACAACTTGTTTGGAATGAAATGGAAACATTCACAACTTGTTTGGAATGAAATGGAAACATTCACAACTAGTTTGGAATGAAATGGAAACATTCACAACTTGTTTGGAATGAAATGGAAACATTCACAACTTGTTTGGAATGAAAAACATTCAAACATTCACAACTTTTGTTTGGAATGAAATGGAAAAACATTCACAACTTGTTTGGAATGAAATGGAAACACATTCACAACTTGTTTGGAATGAAATGGAAACATTCACAACTTGTTTGGAATGAAATGGAAACATTCACAACTTGTTTGGAATGAAATGGAAACATTCACAACTTGTTTGGAATGAAATGGAAACATTCACAACTTGTTTGGAATGAAATGGAAACATTCACAACTAGTTTGGAATGAAATGGAAACATTCACAACTTGTTTGGAATGAAATGGAAACATTCACAACTAGTTTGGAATGAAATGAAACATTCACAACTTTTGTGGAATGAAATGGAAACATTCACAACTTGTTTGGAATGAAATGGAAACATTCACAACTTGTTTGGAATGAAATGGAAACATTCACAACTTGTTTGGAATGAAATGGAAACATTCACAACTTGTTTTGGAATGAAATGGAAACATTCACAACTAGTTTGGAATGAAATGGAAACATTCACAACTTGTTTGGAATGAAATGGAAACATTCACAACTTGTTTGGAATGAAATGGAAACATTCACAACTAGTTTGGAATGAAATGGAAACATTCACAACTTGTTTGGAATGAAATGGAAACATTCACAACTTGTTTGGAATGAAATGGAAACATTCACAACTTGTTTGGAATGAAATGGAAACATTCACAACTAGTTTGGAATGAAATGGAAACATTCACAACTTGTTTGGAATGAAATGGAAACATTCACAACTTGTTTGGAATGAAATGGAAACATTCACAACTTGTTTGGAATGAAATGGAAACATTCACAACTTGTTTGGAATGAAATGGAAACATTCACAACTTGTTTGGAATGAAATGGAAACATTCACAACTAGTTTGGAATGAAATGGAAACATTCACAACTTGTTTGGAATGAAATGGAAACATTCACAACTAGTTTGGAATGAAATGGAAACATTCACAACTTGTTTGGAATGAAATGGAAACATTCACAACTTGTTTGGAATGAAATGGAAACATTCACAACTTGTTTGGAATGAAATGGAAACATTCACAACTTGTTTGGAATGAAATGGAAACATTCACAACTTGTTTGGAATGAAATGGAAACATTCACAACTAGTTTGGAATGAAATGAATCATTCACAACTTGTTTGGAATGAAATGGAAACATTCACAACTTGTTTGGAATGAAATGGAAACATTCACAACTTGTTTGGAATGAAATGGAAACATTCACAACTTGTTTGGAATGAAATGGAAACATTCACAACTTGTTTGGAATGAAATGGAAACATTCACAACTTGTTTGGAATGAAATGGAAACATTCACAACTTGTTTGGAATGAAATGGAAACATTCACAACTTGTTTGGAATGAAATGGAAACATTCACAACTAGTTTGGAATGAAATGGAAACATTCACAACTAGTTTGGAATGAAATGGAAACATTCACAACTTGTTTGGAATGAAATGGAAACATTCACAACTTGTTTGGAATGAAATGGAAACATTCACAACTTGTTTGGAATGAAATGGAAACATTCACAACTAGTTTGGAAAATGGAAACATTCACAAATTTGGAAAAACATTCACAACTTGTTTTGGAATGAAATGGAAACATTCACAACTTGTTTGGAATGAAATGGAAACATTCACAACTTGTTTGGAATGAAATGGAAACATTCACAACTAGTTTGGAATGAAATGGAAACATTCACAACTTGTTTGGAATGAAATGGAAACATTCACAACTTGTTTGGAATGAAATGGAAACATTCACAACTTGTTTGGAATGAAATGGAAACATTCACAACTAGTTTGGAATGAAATGGAAACATTTCACAACTAGTTTTGAAATGAAATGGAAACATTCACAACTAGTTTGGAATGAAATGGAAACATTCACAACTTGTTTGGAATGAAATGGAAACATTCACAACTTGTTTGGAATGAAATGGAAACATTCACAACTTGTTTGGAATGAAATGGAAACATTCACAACTTGTTTGGAATGAAATGGAAACATTCACAACTTGTTTGGAATGAAATGGAAACATTCACAACTAGTTTGGAATGAAATGGAAACATTCACAACTTGTTTGGAATGAAATGGAAACATTCACAACTTGTTTGGAATGAAATGGAAACATTCACAACTTGTTTGGAATGAAATGGAAACATTCACAACTTGTTTGGAATGAAATGGAAACATTCACAACTAGTTTGGAATGAAATGGAAACATTCACAACTTGTTTGGAATGAAATGGAAACATTCACAACTTGTTTGGAATGAAATGGAAACATTCACAACTTGTTTGGAATGAAATGGAAACATTCACAACTTGTTTGGAATGAAATGGAAACATTCACAACTTGTTTGGAATGAAATGGAAACATTCACAACTAGTTTGGAATGAAATGGAAACATTCACAACTAGTTTGGAATGAAATGGAAACATTCACAACTTGTTTGGAATGAAATGGAAACATTCACAACTTGTTTGGAATGAAATGGAAACATTCACAACTTGTTTGGAATGAAATGGAAACATTCACAACTTGTTTGGAATGAAATGGAAACATTCACAACTTGTTTGGAATGAAATGGAAACATTCACAACTTGTTTTGGAATGAAATGGAAACATTCACAACTTGTTTGGAATGAAATGGAAACATTCACAACTTGTTTGGAATGAAATGGAAACATTCACAACTAGTTTGGAATGAAATGGAAACATTCACAACTTGTTTGGAATGAAATGGAAACATTCACAACTTGTTTGGAATGAAATGGAAACATTCACAACTTGTTTGGAATGAAATGGAAACATTCACAACTTGTTTGGAATGAAATGGAAACATTCACAACTTGTTTGGAATGAAATGGAAACATTCACAACTTGTTTTGGAATGAAATGGAAACATTCACAACTAGTTTGGAATGAAATGGAAACATTCACAACTTGTTTGGAATGAAATGGAAACATTCACAACTTGTTTGGAATGAAATGGAAACATTCACAACTTGTTTGGAATGAAATGGAAACATTCACAACTAGTTTGGAATGAAATGGAAACATTCACAACTTGTTTGGAATGAAATGGAAACATTCACAACTTGTTTTGGAATGAAATGGAAACATTCACAACTTGTTTGGAATGAAATGGAAACATTCACAACTTGTTTGGAATGAAATGGAAACATTCACAACTAGTTTTGAATGAAATGGAAACATTCACAACTTGTTTGGAATGAAATGGAAACATTCACAACTTGTTTGGAATGAAATGGAAACATTCACAACTTGTTTGGAATGAAATGGAAACATTCACAACTTGTTTGGAATGAAATGGAAACATTCACAACTTGTTTGGAATGAAATGGAAACATTCACAACTTGTTTGGAATGAAATGGAAACATTCACAACTTGTTTGGAATGAAATGAAAACAAAACTTGGAAACACATTCACAACTTGTTTGGAATGAAATGGAAACATTCACAACTAGTTTAAATGAAATGGAAACATTCACAACTTGTTTGGAATGAAATGGAAACATTCACAACTAGTTTGGAATGAAATGGAAACATTCACAACTTGTTTGGAATGAAATGGAAACATTCACAACTTGTTTGGAATGAAATGGAAACATTCACAACTTGTTTGGAATGAAATGGAAACATTCACAACTTGTTTGGAATGAAATGGAAACATTCACAACTTGTTTGGAATGAAATGGAAACATTCACAACTAGTTTGGAATGAAATGGAAACATTCACAACTTGTTTGGAATGAAATGGAAACATTCACAACTAGTTTGGAATGAAATGGAAACATTCACAACTTGTTTGGAATGAAATGGAAACATTCACAACTTGTTTGGAATGAAATGGAAAACATTCACAACTAGTTTGGAATGAAATGGAAACATTCACAACTAGTTTGGAATGAAATGGAAACATTCACAACTAGTTTGGAATGAAATGGAAACATTCACAACTAGTTTGGAATGAAATGGAAACATTCACAACTTGTTTGGAATGAAATGGAAACATTCACAACTAGTTTGGAATGAAATGGAAACATTCACAACTTGTTTGGAATGAAATGGAAACATTCACAACTTGTTTGGAATGAAATAGCGAAAACATTACACAAACCTATTGCGTTATGCAGAAGTAATTAGTTAGTGGATACAATTACACAAGCTAGATTGCCCCCGGAAGAAACATGAACCGACAAATTGTGGAATGAAATGGAACGAATTAAAAAACTTAGATTTGGAATGAGTGGAAACATTAACAAAGTGCCCAATAGTCTTGGAATAATATATAGAGAACTATTTCCACCAACATGTTTGAAGATATGGAAACGTTCAAAACCTATATAGAATGAAATGGAAACGTTCACAAAAACTTTAGAATCATGGACACTTGCACAACAAGAACAGTAAGAACAAGTAACATTCACAACTTGTTCAGAATGAAATCTAAACCAATCGAACAACAAATAATTTGAAAGCATATGGAAACATTCACAGAGTAGTTTAAGGTATTGAACAATGGTAACTATTCACAACAAGCCATTGAATGTCTAAACATTTACAGTATGTTTGAAAGGAAATGGATTCATTCACAGCTAGTTTAGATCGGAATGAAACAAAATCAGAGCCAGCTAAGGCATTTTATGAAATGGAAACATTAATTTTTTTTTTAGAATGAATAGGAAACATTCACAACTAGTTGGCAAGGAAATGTAGAACACTCAACAAATGGTAGCAGAAACAATTATAGTGGAAGTTTTCCTATCATTCCAAACAAGTTATGACTATAGAATAGATTTGATGAAACATGTCAACATCGTAAATGTTGCACATTCCAAACTAGTTTAGATATTGAAATGATTATAACATTCACAACTTGTTTGGAATGGAAAGGAAACATTCATAACTATTGATTTGGAATGAAATGGAAACATTCACAACTAGTTTGGAATGAAATGGAAACATTCACAACTTGTTTGGAATTAAATAGAAACATTCACAACTAGTTTGGAATGGAAAAACATTTAGAACATTCACAATGAAATGGAAACATTCACAACTAGATTACAATGGAAAAACATTCACAACAAGTTTACAATGAAATGGAAACATTCACAACTTGTTTGGAATGAAATGGAAACATTCACAACTTGTTTGGAATGAAATGGAAACATTCATAACTAGTTTGGAATGAAATGGAAACATTCACAACTAGTTTTGAATGAAATGGAAACATTCACAACTTGTTTGGAATGAAATGGAAACATTCACAACTAGTTTGGAATGAAATGGAAACATTCACAACTTTGTAGTTTGGGAATGATAATGGAAACCATTCACAACTTGTTTGGAATGAAATGGAAACATTCACAACTAGTTTGGAATGAAATGGAAACATTCACAACTTGTTTGGACTGAAATGGAAACATTCACAACAAGTTTGGAATGAAATGGAAACATCCGCAACTAGTTTGGAATGAAATGGAAACATTCACAACTAGTTTGGAATGAAATGGAAAAATTCACAACTTAGTTTGGAATGAAATGGAAACATTCACAACTTGTTTGGAATGAAATGGAAACATTCACAACTTGTTTGGAATGAAATGGAAACATTCACAACAAGTTTGGAATGAAATGGAAACATTCACAACTAGTTTGGAATGAAATGGAAACATTCACAACTTGTTTGGAGTGAAATGAAAACATTCAAAACATAAAGTTTAGAATGAAATGAAAACATTCACAACTTGTTTGGAATGAAATGGAAACATTCACAACTAGTTTGGAATGAAATGGAAACATTCACAACTAGTTTGGAATGAAATGGAAACATTCACAACTAGTTTGGAATGAAACGAAAACATCCACAACTTGTTTGGAATGAAATGGAAACATTCACAACTATGTTTGGAATGAAATGGAAACATTCACAACTTGTTTTTGATTGAATGAAATGGAAATATTCATAACTTGTTTTGCATGAAATGAAATGGAAACATTCACAACTAGTTTGGAATGAAATGGAAACATTCACAACAAGTTTGGAATGAAATGGAAACATTCACAACTTGTTTGGAATGAAATGGAAACATTCACAACTTGTTTGGAATGAAATGGAAACATTCACAACTTGTTTGGAATGAAATGGAAACATTCACAACTTGTTTGGAATGAAATGGAAACATTCACAACTAGTTTGGAATGAAATGGAAACATTCACAACTTGTTTTGGAATGAAATGGAGACATTCACAACTAGTTTGGAATGAAATGGAAACATTCACAACTAGTTTGGAATGAAATGGAAACATTCACAACTAGTTTGGAATGAAATGGAAACATTCACAACTTAGTTTGGAATGAAATGGAAACACTCACAACTTATTTTGGAATGAAATGGAAATGTTCACAACTTGTTTTGAATGTGATGGAAACAATTCACAAACTAGTTTGGAACATAGATGAAATGGAAACATTCACAACTTGTTTAGAATGGAATGAAAACATGCATAACTAGTTTGAAATGATATGGAAACATTCACAACTAAGTTTATAAATGCAATAAAACATTCACAACTTGTAGTTGAAAAAAGGAAACATCCACAACTTGTTTGGAATAATGGAAACATTCACAACTTGTTTTGGAATGAAATGGAAACTATTCACAACTTGTTTAGAATGAAATGAACACATTCACAACTAGTTTTGAACGACATGGAAACACTTAGAACTTGTTTTGAAGGGAATGGAAACTTTCACAACTTGTTTGGAATGAAATGGAAACATTCACAACTAGTTTGGAATGAAATGGAAACATTCACAACTTGTTTGGAATGAAATGGAAACATTCACAACTAGTTTTGAATGAATAAAAAAATCACAACTACTTTGAAATGAAATTGAAACATTCAAAGTCTTTGGAATTCTGAATGAAATGGAAACATTCACAACAAGTTTCGGAATGAAATGGAAACTTTGTCACAACTAGTTGTTTGGAATGAAATGGAAACAATCACAAATAGTTTGGAATGAATAAATGGAAAACATTCACAACTTGTTTTGGAATGAATATTGGAACATTCACAAACTGAGTTTGGAATGAAATGGTAACATTCAAAACATGTTTTGGAATGAAATGGAAACATTCACAACATGTTTCGAATGAATGGGAAACATTCACAACAAGTTTGGAATGAATGGAAACATTCACAACTAAAGTTTGGAATGAAATGGAAACATTCACAACTAGTTTGGAATGAAATGGAATTATTCACAACTAGTTTGGAAATGAAATGGAAACATTCACAACTAGTTTGGAATGAGAATGGAGGACATTCATAACTAGTTTGGAATGAGATGGAAACATTCACAACTTGTTTGGAATGAAATGAAAACGATTCACAACTAGTTTGGAATGGAATTGAAATATTCACAACTTATTTGGAATGAAATGGAAACATTCACAACTTGTTTTGAATAAGGAATGAAAAACATTCACAACTTGTTTGGAATGAAATGGAAACATTCACAACTATGTTTTTGGAATGAAATGGAAACATTCACAACAAGTTTAGAAAGAAATGGAAACATTCACAACTTGTTGTTGAGTGAAAGGGAAAAATTCAGTAACAGAACTATTTGGAATGAAAGTGAAACATTCACAACTAGTTGATGGAATGAAATGGAAACATTCCAAACTCTGTTTTGGTGATGAAATGGGAAACATTCACAACAAGTTTTGGAATGAAATGGAAACATTCACAATCTAGTTTGGAATGAAATGGAAACATTCACCACGTAGTTTGTGGAATGAAATGGAAACATTCACAACTAGTTTGGAATGACATTGAAACAATCACAACTTTGTGTTGACTAAACAATGGGAAACATTCACAACTTGTTTGGAATGAAATGGAAACATTCACAACTAGTTTGGAAATGAAATGGAAACATTCACAACTAGTTTGGAATGAAATGGAAACATTCACAACTAGTTTGGAAAGAAATGGAAACATTCACAACTTGTATGGAATGAAATGGAAACATTCACAACTTGTTTGGAATGAAATGGAAACATTCACAACTTGTTTGGAATGAAATGGAAACATTCACAACTAGTTTGGAATGAAACGGAAACATTCACAACTAGTTTGGAATGAAATGGAAACATTCACAACTAGTTTGGAATGAAATGGAAACATTCACAACTAGTTTGGAATGAAATGGAAACATTCACAACTAGTTTGGAATGAAATGAAAACACTCACAACAAGTTTGGAATGAAATGGAAACATTCACAACTGTTTTGGAATGAAATGGAAAAACATTCACAACTTGTTTGGACTTCGTAGAATATGAAACATTCACAACTAGATTTGGAATTGAAATGGAAAAACCTTTATTCACACAACATAGTTTGGGATGAAATGGAAACATCTCACAACTTGTTTGGAATGAAAATGGAAACAAGTCACAACACTAGTTTGGAAATGAAATGGAAAAACTGATTTCACAACTAGTTTGGAATGAAAATGGAAAACATTCACAACACAGTTTGGAACTGAAATGGAAACATTCATCAAAACATAGTTGTTTTGAATGAAATGGAAACATTCACCAACTTGTTTGGAATGAAATTGAAACACTCACAACCAGTTTGGACAGAAATGAAAATGGAAACCATCCACAACTTGTTTTGGAATGAAATGGAAAAATTCACAACAAGTTTGGAAAAGAAATGGAAACATGTCACAAACAAGTTTGGAATGAAAATGGAAACATTCATCCCAACCTAGGTTGGAATGAAATGGAAACATTCAACAACTTGTTTGGAATTGAAATGGAAACATTCACAACTAGTTTGGAATGATAATGGAAACATTCACAACTAGTTTGGAATGAAATGGAAACACTTTCACAACTTGTTTTTGGGTGAAATGGAAAATATTCACAACTAGTTTTGGAATGAAATGGAAACATTCACAACTAGTTTTTGGAATGAAATGGAAACATTCACAACTAGTTTGGAATGAAATCAAAAAACAAATCACAACTTGTTTGGAATAGAAATGGAAACATTCACAACTAGTTTGGAATGAATGAAAGTTGAAACAGTCACAACTAGTTTTGGAATGAAATGGAAACATTCACAACTAGTTTGGAATGAAATGGAAACATTCACAACTAGTTTGAAATGAAATGTAAACATTCACAACTAGTTTCGAAAAAAACTGGAATGAAATGGTAAACATTCACAACTAGTTTGGAATGAAATGAAAACACTCACAAAATAGATTTGCGAATGAAATGGAAACATTCACAACTAGTTTGGAATGAAATGGTGGAACATTCACAACTTCTTTAGAATGAAATGGAAACATTCACAACATGTTTTTGAATGAAATGCAAACATTCACAACTAGTTTGGAACAAATGTTCATAACTTGTTTGAAATGAAAAATGGAAACATTCACAACTTGTTTTGGAATGAAATGGAAAAACCCATCACAAAAGACTGTTTTGGAAAGAAATGGAAATGTTAAGAACTTGTTTGGACAGAAATGGAAACATTCACACCTTGATTGGAAAATGCATAAGAAACATTTGCACAAAAAGCTTGTTTGGAATGAAAATGGAAACAAATTCACAAAAAACGTTTGGAATGAAATGGAAACATTCACAAATAGTTTGGAATGAAACGAAACATTCAAACGATAGTTTGGAAAATTAAAAGAAAACATTCACAACTTGTTTGGAATGAAATGGAAAACATTTTACACAACTTTTGTTTGGAATTGGAAAAACATTCAAAACAAATCATAAAAGTAGGTTCAAATGGATGAAATGGAAACATTCACAAACAAGTTTGGAATGAAAAAACATTCACAACTGTTTAGAATGAAATGGAAACATTCACAACTAGTTTGGAATGAATGGAAAACATTCACAACTTGTTTGAAAACAAAATGGAAACATTCACAAACTTGTTTGGAATGAAATGGAAACATTCATAACAAGTTTTGGAATGAAATGGAAACATTCACAACAAGTTTGGAATGAAAAAGAAACATTCACAACTAGTTTGGAATGAAATGGAAACATTCACAACTAGTTTGGAATGAAATGGAAACATTCACAACTAGTTTGGAATGAAATGGAAACATTCACAACTAGTTTGGAATGAAATGGAAACATTCACAACTAGTTTGAGAAATGAAATGGAAACATTCACAACTAGTTTGGAATGAAATGGAAACATTCACAACTAGTTTGGAATGAAATGGAAACATTCACAACTAGTTTGGAATGAAATGGAAACATTCACAACTAGTTTGGAATGAAATGGAAACATTCACAACTAGTTTTGAATGAAATGGAAACATTCACAACTTGTTTGGAATGAAATGGAAACATTCACAACTTGTTTGGAATGAAATGGAAACATTCACAACTAGTTTGGAATGAAATGGAAACATTCACAACTTGTTTGGAATGAAATGGAAACATTCACAACTAGTTTGGAATGAAATGGAAACATTCACAACTTGTTTGGAATGAAATGGAAACATTCACAACTAGTTTGGAATGAAATGGAAACATTCACAACTGTTTGGAATGAAATGGAAACATTCACAACTAGTTTGGAATGAAATGGAAACATTCACAACTAGTTTGGAATGAAAATGGAAACATTCACAACTAGTTTGGAATGAAATGGAAACATTCACAACTAGTTTGGAATGAAATGGAAACATTCACAACTAGTTTGGAATGAAATGGAAACATTCACAACTAGTTTGGAATGAAATGGAAACATTCACAACTAGTTTGGAATGAAATGGAAACATTCACAACTTGTTTGGAATGAAATGGAAACATTCACAACTTGTTTGGAATGAAATGGAAACATTCACAACTAGTTTTGGAATGAAATGGAAACATTCACAACTTGTTTGGAATGAAATGGAAACATTCACAACTTGTTTGGAATGAAATGGAAACATTCACAACTAGTTTGGAATGAAATGGAAACATTCACAACAAGTTTGGAATGAAATGGAAACATTCACAACAACTTTGGAATGAAATGGAAACATTCACAACTAGTTTGGAATGAAATGGAAACATTCACAACTAGTTTGGAATGAAATGGAAACATTCACAACTAGTTTGGAATGAAATGGAAACATTCAAACACATAGTTTGGAATGAAATGGAAACATTCACAACTAGTTTGGAATGAAATGGAAACATTCACAACTAGTTTGGAATGAAATGGAAACATTCACAACTAGTTTGGAATGAAATGGAAACATTCACAACTAGTTTGGAATGAAATGGAAACATTCACAACTAGTTTGGAATGAAATGGAAACATTCACAACTAGTTTGGAATGAAATGGAAACATTCACAACTAGTTTGGAATGAAATGGAAACATTCACAACTAGTTTGGAATGAAATGGAAACATTCACAACTAGTTTGGAATGAAATGGAAACATTCACAACTAGTTTGGAATGAAATGGAAACATTCAAAACATGTTTGGAATGAAATGGAAACATTCACAACTTGTTTGGAATGAAATGGAAACATTCACAACTTGTTTGGAATGAAATGGAAACATTCACAACTTGTTTGGAATGAAATGGAAACATTCACAACTTGTTTGGAATGAAATGGAAACATTCACAACTTGTTTGGAATGAAATGGAAACATTCACAACTAGTTTTGGAACATTCAGAAAATGAAATGAAAACATTCACAACTTGTTTGGAATGAAATGGAAACATTCACAACTAGTTTGGAATGAAATGGAAACATTCACAACTAGTTTGGAATGAAATGGAAACATTCACAACTAGTTTGGAATGAAATGGAAACATTCACAACTAGTTTGGAATGAAATGGAAACATTCACAACTTGTTTGGAATGAAATGGAAACATTCACAAAATTGTTTTGGAATGAAATGGAAACATTCACAACTTGTTTGGAATGAAATGGAAACATTCACAACTAGTTTGGAATGAAATGGAAACATTCACAACATAGTTTGGAATGAAATGGAAACATTCACAACTAGTTTGGAATGAAATGAAAACATTCACAACTTGTTTGGAATGAAATGGAAACATTCACAACTTGTTTTGGAATGAAATGGAAACATTCACAACTTGTTTGGAATGAAATGGAAACATTCACAACTTGTTTGGAATGAAGTGGAAACAATCACAACTAGTTTGGAATGAAATGGAAACATTCACAACTAGTTTGGAATGAAATGGAAACATTCACAACTAGTTTGGAATGAAATGGAAACATTCACAACTAGTTTGGAATGAAATGGAAACATTCACAACTAGTTTGGAATGAAATGGAAACATTCACAACTTGTTTGGAATGAAATGGAAACATTCACAACTAGTTTGGAATGAAATGGAAACATTCACAACTAGTTTGGAATGAAATGGAAACATTCACAACTAGTTTGGAATGAAAACATTCCACAACTTGTTTGGAAATGAAATGGAAACATTCACAACTAGTTTGGAATGAAATGGAAACATTCACAACTAGTTTGGAATGAAATGGAAACATTCACAACAAGTTTGGAATGAAATGGAAACATTCACAACTTGTTTGGAATGAAATGGAAACATTCACAACTTGTTTGGAAAGAAATGGAAACATTCACAACTAGTTTGGAATGAAATGGAAACATTCACAACTAGTTTGGAATGAAATGGAAACATTCACAACTTGTTTGGAATGAAATGGAAACATTCACAACTTGTTTGGAATGAAATGGAAACATTCACAACTTGTTTGGAATGAAATGGAAACATTCACAACTAGTTTGGAATGAAATGGAAACATTCACAACTAGTTTGGAATGAAATGGAAACATTCACAACTTGTTTGGAATGAAATGGAAACATTCACAACTAGTTTGGAATGAAATGGAAACATTCACAACTTGTTTGGAATGAAATGGAAATATTCACAACTTGTTTGGAATGAAATGGAAACATTCACAACTTGTTTGGAATGAAATGGAAACATTCACAACTTGTTTAGAATGAAATGGAAACATTCACAACTTGTTTTGAATGAAATGGAAACATTCACAACTAGTTTGGAATGAAATGGAAACATTCACAACTAGTTTGGAATGAAATGGAAACATTCACAACTAGTTTGGAATGAAATGGAAACATTCACAACTTGTTTGGAATGAAATGGAAACATTCACAACTAGTTTGGAATGAAATGGAAACATTCACAACTTCTTTGGAATGAAATGGAAACATTCACAACTAGTTTGGAATGAAATGGAAACATTCACAACTTGTTTGGAATGAAATGGAAACATTCACAACTTGTTTGGAATGAAATGGAAACATTCACAACTAGTTTGGAATGAAATGGAAACATTCACAACCTGTTTGGAATGAAATAGAAACATTCACAACATTCAAAACTTGTTTGGAATGAAATGGAAACATTCACAACAAGTTTGGAATGAAATGGAAACATTCACAACTAGTTTGGAATGAAATGGAAACATTCACAACTAGTTTGGAATGAAATGGAAACATTTACAACTAGTTTGGAATGAAATGGAAACATTCACAACTAGTTTGGAATGAAATATAAACATTCACAACTAGTTTGGAATGAAATGGAAACACTCACAACTTGTTTGGAATGGAAACAACCACAACTTGTTTGCAATGAAATGAAAACATTCACAACTAGTTTATAATGAAATGGAAACATTCAAAAGTAGTGTAAAATGGAAATATTCATAACTTGTTTTGAAACACTTACAAGTTGTTCATAGTGAAATGGAAACATTCACAACTTGTTTGGAATGGAATGGAAGCATTCACAACTTGTTTAGAATGATATGGAAACATACACAACATGTTTAGACTGAAATGGAAACAGTCACAACTAGTTTGGGATGGAAACATTCACAACTAGTTAAGAAACAAATGAAACAGTCACAACTTGTCTGGAATGGAAACATTCACAACCAATTTAGAATGACCAAACTAGTTATGAAAGTTTCCATTTCATTATAAACAAGTTGTAAATGTTTCCATGTCATTCTAAACAAGTTACGAATACTGCCCTTCCATTCTAAAATAGATGTAAATGCTTCCATTCTAAACTAGTTGTGAATGTTTCCAATTTATTCCTAACAATTTGTGCATGTTTCCATTCCTTTTCAAACAATTTATAAATGTTTCCATTTTATTCCAAACTAGTTGTGAATGTTAACATTTTATTCTAAACTAGTTGTGTTGTGAATGTTTCCATTTCATTCCAAAAAAGTTGTGAATTTGTTTCCTAAACAAGTTGTGTTGTTTCCATTTCATTCTAAATAAGTGGTGAATGTTTTCATTCCATTATAAGCTAGTTGTGAACATTTCCATTAGAAACATGTTGTGAATGTTTCCATTTCATTCTAAACTATGTGTGAATGTCTCCATTCCAAAAAAATTGTAAATCTTTCCATTTGAACCTAAAAAAGTTGTGAATGTTTCCATTTCAATCCAAACTAGATGTAAATGTTTCCATTCCACTAGTAGTTTGGAATGGAAACATTCACAACATGTTTAGAATGAAATTGAAATACTCATAACTTGTTTAGAATGAAATGGTAATATTCACAACTTGTTTAGAATGAAATGGAAACATTCACAACTTTTTTGGAATGGAAAGATTCACAACTAGATGAAGACTTGTGCTAGTGTTTTCCTTCCTTGCTACCATGGTGTGCATAAAATGTGAATATGTGTGTAATTGTTGGACCAATATACATGCATCTACATAGTTCCCAAGAGTAAGGTCTTAGATTGGTTAGGTCTCTAGGACCAATCCCTTAGTCTATGACCATTCCTCCACTAGGAATGAGATTGAGGAAGGCCAGGAGAGAAGAATCAAGAAAAGGCAGAGAGATCATAGAGAGCATCACCATATAGAGGGCTCTCACAGATCCAGGAGACATAGATCAGAGGATCTGGAAGGCATAGATGAAGTCAGACTGTTGGAGAGGTTCCAAGGCTTAAGACCTCCATAGTTTGATGGAAGAGTTGGGCTAGAGAAAGCTAAAGAGTGGTTAATCTTCATAGAAAAGATGTTTGAGAGGATGCCACTCAGCTCCACCATGAAGGTGTCATTGGCTACTTCAACTTGGTAGGCAGTGCAGAGATGTGGTGGAGAAACACCAGAGATAGGTATGGTTTCTAGAAGGGTAGAAGGCCAGGAAGAGATGTTGAGATGAGCTAGCCAAAGTTCACAAAGCTGTTCCAGGAGCAATACATCAGTGATGCTATCAAGGATATGAAGCAAGCTGAATTTGATGCACTAAGGCAAGACAACCACAGTGTCCTAGAGCATCAGGACAAATTCAATCAGTTGCTGAGGTATGCTCCTCAGTATCATGGACTGGAGGAGTTGAAGGCCAAAAGATTTGTTAGAGGCTTAAAGTCAGACATTAGAAAGGCTGTTAGACCTCTTGGAGTAATTACGTACTATGAAGCAGTGTAGAAAGCTCTATTAGTAGAGCAAGAGGAGTATGAGACTAAGTACTTTCCCAGTGGACCAGGGGAAAGTACTCAGGTAGGACGCAAGCAGAAGAAGCCGCCACATGGTAAGGGAATTGCCAAGAATTCTCAGGTTGGTGGTGAGGGCAAGGTTAAGGGGAAGTTCCCTAGCCTAAGGTGCCCTAAATGCAAGAACTTTCATGGAAAGAAACCTTGCTATTTTGACACCCAAGCATGTCTAAGATGTGGATCCATGGATCATTGGATCAAGGACTACCCACAGGCTTAAAGGAGGCTAGAAGACCAAGGTCCAGTAAGGCCTATTGGGGCAGGACCTAGAAAGGGAGAAGCAAGGGAGGGATAGCAGAGGCCAGTTCATCCAATGCCTCGGCCTCTAGTGCAGAGAGCTGGCAGAGTCTTCCAAGTCGAGAGGCCAGAGACATTAAAGGAAAGAAGAGCACTAAGAGGTAACATTTACCTTAATGGTATGCCCGTTAGTATTATGTTTGATGCTGGTGCATCTGTGTCTATAGTGGCTAGGAAATTTGTTAATTCCATGAAATTGCCTACTGAAATCATGCCTAGGATATCCTTAGTGATAACAGCAGGTAGTCAATGTCTTTTCACTAATGACCTAGCTAAAGATTGTGAGCCAGTAGTAGGAAAGACTAAGGTTATGACTAGTCTACTAGTGTTGGACATTCCTAAGTATGATTTAGTGCTAGGTATGAATTGGCTTGCTATGCATAACATAAGAATTGATTGTGCTAAGAGAGAAATCACATTGCCTGATGGTGAAGTGCATGCATTAGTGAATTCTAAGGAATTAGTGTATGAAATGCATGGCATGGAGCTAGAGGTACTAGATGAGATACCTGTGATTTTTTAGCATGATTACTATTATGCATTGAATGAATTGCACTATGATGAGGAAGTGGACAGAATACTTGTAATGAGAGACTTTCCACAAGTCTTTCATAAAGACCTACCAGGCATTCCTCCGCTAAGGGAAATTGAATTTGAGATCAAGTTGCAACCAAGAGCTAGTCCAATATCCATACCTCATTACAAAATGCCAATCACAGAGATGAATGAGCTTAAGACACAACTTGATGAACTTCTTGAAAAAGGGTTCATAAGGCCAAGTGTTTCAGCATGGGGAGCTCCTATTCTCTTTTTGAAAAGGAAGGATGGATCTTTGAGACTATGCATTGACTACAGGAAGCTCAATGTAGTGACTATCAAGAACAAGTATCCACTCCTTAGGATAGAGGATCTTTTTTATCAACTCAAGGGAGCTAAGATCTTCTCCAAGATAGATTTGAGATCTGGATACTTCCAGTTGAGAGTAAAGAAGAGGACATTCCTAAGACTGCATTCAGGACCAGATATGGGCATTATGAGTACACAGTGATGCCATTTGGTTTGACTAATGCCCTAGCTGCTTTCATGGACTTGATGAATAGGGTGTTCAGACCACATCTGGACAAATTTATGGTTGTGTTCATTGATGACATCCTAGTGTATTCCAAGGATGAAAATGAACATGAACATCATCTGAAGATTGTCTTAAAGACTCTATTGGAGCATCAGCTTTATGCCAAATTATCCAAGTGTAAATTTTGGATAAGGGAAGTGTCTTTCCTAGGACACATCATAGATGCACAAGGCCTTAAGGCAGACCTTGAAAAGGTCAAGGCAGTGCAAAAGTGGGAAAGACCAAGGACTATGAAGGAAATCAGAAGTTTCCTAGGATTAGCTGGATAGTACAATATATTTGTATCAGGCTTTTCCATGAATGCCTTAGTTCTTACTTATGTGACCAAGATGGGTCAAAGATTTGAGTGGACTAAAAAGTGTGAAAAGAGTTTCCAGGAGCTCAAGTAGAGGTTGATTGAAGGTCCAGTTTTGGTTCTTCCTGATCCAAGTAGGCCCTACATCATATATACAGATGCATCTAGATCTGGGTTAGGTTGTATGCTTATGCAAGACAGAAATGTCATTACTTATGGGTCAAGGCAGTTAAGACCCCATGAGAAAAATTATCCTACCCATGACCTAGAACTGGGAGCAGTGATTTTTTCTCTGAAACAATGGAGACATTAGTTGATGGGTAGTTCCTACGTGATCTACACTGACCATGAGAGCCTAAAATACTTGTTCACTCAGAAAGAGTTGAACATAAGGAAAATGAGATGTTTAGAGTACATCAAGGACTATGACTGCAATATAGAGTACATAGAGGGAAAAGGAAATCTAGTAGCAGATGCCTTGAGCATGAAGTACACAGGATTTTTGAAAGGAGATCCATAGCTGATCATGATGAGCAAGATAGTTTACTATGCCTATGGCATAAATGGCATAAGTGTGAGGAAGCCCAAATTTACACATTGACAATTCAGTCTAGATGGATTGAAGAAGCCAAAAAGGCATAGGAGACAGATCCTAATCTGAAAAAGATCTCAGGAGAGGAAAAAGGTTCCTTGTATCAATCCTTTGCCTACAAGCAAGGATTATTGTACTTCAAGGACTGAATGTATGTGCCTAAAGGAGCAAAGCTCAAGGTTGAAATACTTGAAGAAGTTCACACAGGCAAGTTGAACATCCATCCAGGAAGTGAGAAAATGTATAAAGACTTGAAGACTCACTTCTAGTGGCCAAACATGAGGAGAGACATAGCTACTTTTGTCCCCAAATGTGCCACATCCTAGAGGGTAAAGGTAGAGCACCAGAAGCTAGCTTGTACCCTACAGACTCTACCTATACCAATGAGGAAGTGGGGCAACATAACCATGGGCTTTTTGCCCTGTTGCCTATGACCAGATTAAGGCATGATACAATTTGGGTCATTGTGGATAGGCTAACCAAATGTGCCCACTTCTTACCTATGAAATTCACAGACTCCTTGGATAAGTTAGCTCAAATGTATGTCCAGGAGATAGTGAGACTACATGGAGTGCCAGACTCCATTGTATCTGATAGAGATCCAAGATTTACAGCTCAATTTTGGAGTGCTTTTCACAAAGCACTAGGAGCCAAAATCCACCTGAGTACTACTTATCATCCTCAGACAAATGGCAATCTGAAAAGATGATATAGATACTAGAAGACATGCTTAAGAGCTATGTGTTGGATTTTAAAGGTGAATGGGACCAACACTTGCCATTGGTGGAATTCTCATATAACAATAGTTACCAAAGCACCATTAGCATGGCACCTTATGAAGCATTATATGGAAGAAGGTGCATGACACCCCACTATTGGGTGGAAGCCTCAAACAGGCTAGAGTTGGGTCCTGAAATTATTGAAGAGACTACTGCCAAAATTAAGAAGATTCAAGAGAGATTAAAGGTAGCCAATGAAAGGACCACAACCTATATGAACAAAATAAGAGGAGACTTGGAATATGAGGTTGGTGACAATGTTTGGCTGAAAGTTACACAAACCAAAGGCACTGTCAGATTTAGCAAAAGAACCAAGTTAGCTCCAAGATGCATCGGTCCTTATAAGATCTTGGAGAAAGTTGCCAAGGTAGCATACAGGTTTGCTCTACTGCCAACCTTGTCAAGTGTTCATAATGTTTTGTTAGTGTTGTGCCCAAAAGGCAATCATGAGATGATTGTATTTTTGCACATTGAGTCATGATATTTTATTAAGGCATTAATCCAGCAATTATGTTTTTTGTTTTGCTTCTGCGTAACGTAATGTAACCCTAGAATAATGATATTTTCAAATGTCCCTGGTCTAGTATTATTGTGGAGTGGGTTGCAATAATACATAACAACTAGCATATGTGCAGACTAATATGAGATATGTAGTCTACATATGGGTACAAGTTGGAGAACTTGTGTACTAAACCTACCCACCATGAGAACACTACATGGATCATTATATGAGTGTCATAAGTGATTCTCATAGTGGTCATGGTATATGTAGTCCTTCGACCTAAGATCATCAAGATTCCCTACATGTGAGTCACATACTTTAATACTTTCCTTTGTTACTCGTAACTGAGTGAACTTGAAGGAGGTCATTGGGTATGTCATATATCATGCGGAGGGATTTGTATGATCAAGATGGGATTTTTCCCTCCTATGTAATGAGAGTGATATCTTTGGTTCCCTTGATAGAGTGAGACTTAGAAAATGCATGGCCATGCTCGGATGAGTTGATATACAATATGAATGTCATCAGTTTAAGTTGGTCTACTCGGTAATCAAGAAACCAAAGATTGGGCTATACAAGAGTGACACATTCCATGTCTAGTGCTTAGTCTTGATATCTTGGACAAAGGGACAGTGGCATATATCGGTAATGATCATAAAGGTTTAGTTGAATCACCGACAATCTTGTCACTTGGGTAGCAATGATGTGTTGCTAGACACCGCTCATTGCTTATGATCATAAATGTGATTTATGATCACTACCTACGTGGTAAGAGCTTATTGGGTCACACACATAGAGCTATTTGGATCATTAGAGTACATGGGCTAATTATTTGGGTTATGGTTTTACAATAATTTTGTATTAATAATGGGCCCAAAGTTGAGCCATTATTAAGCCTGAAATTAAAGCCTAATTGGATTAAGGCTTCAAAACCCATTAGGCCTAGAAGTTGAGTCTCACTATAAATACAACTTCTAGTGAGAAATTCATAGCTTCTTGCCCTAGCCTCCCAAAAGGACAGCTGCACTCTTCCCTTGCAATTCCTTGGAGGACACAAGCTAGCACTGGGAGCGTAAGAGAAACGCATCTGCCGGGATGTGGTAGATGCATGGTGATCCAGAGAGGCTCGTGTGGATACCATAGAGAGCTTGAACATGTCAACTGTTCAGGTTTTGTGATTTGACTCTACAGTTGGATGAGAGATCTCAACCAAAAATTAGGTATGAAAATTTTTGAATACCTAGTTTAGCCCATTTCACGTAGATCCTAGAGGGTATTGGTTAAATTCCGCTGCGCTTGTTTTGCTCCCGAAACCCAACATGTTTTTTCACATCAGTATGCTTAAGAAGTGTCTATTGGACACAAAGCATGCTATTGTAGCGGAAGACATACAGTTGGAACCTAACTTGACATATGAAGAGAAACCTACAGCTATTTTAGATAAGGATACTAAAAGGTTAAGAAAAAAACATATTCCCATGGTTAAAGTTTCGTGGTCACACCGCTCTGAAAGAAAAGTAACCTGGGAACTGAAAAGGATCTTATGGAAAGGTATCCTGAAGAATACCCAAAGCTAAAGGCTATTTTGGAGGACCAAAATTTTTAAGGGGGGGAGGATTGTTCCCACCTCACAAAATGGGAGAATTACAAGTGTCATAATGGCTAAAAACCATTATATTGTGTAATTCTCAGCATAGTGATTGAAGTATGGGGGGTAAAAGGCATGATCAACACCTCCCTAAAAGTGTTCCAAGTTGGTAACTTGGCCCCCAAGAAAAGTCTTAAGGACTGCTTGTTTGTCAAGCAACCTATGGACTTTTTCGTAAGGTTTTGGAAATTTGGGTACTCAATTACAAAACTCTCAAGAAAGATATTTGGAGAGTTATGGGAATGATATGAATGGTATGAAAGTGCTATTGGAGGACCAAATTGCTCATGGAAGACAAGTTTGGACAAAGTAAACACTAAAGGCAATAAGGACCTAAATGTCCTAGTATAAACCTTAAGGTGTTCAAGCTTTTGATTTTAGTCTAACGGTGGAATTGTGGCGTTACCCACCATGGGCAAGGCAGCCAAGGCTTGATAATTAGTCAAAAATGTTGGGCACATGTGTACCAATGATTTTAAGACAAAGAAACCATAATTAGCGTGAAGGAAAATGACATAAAGCAAGGTTAAGCTTGTTAAGTGTGTTTTGTGCCCTTAAGCTCATTTAAGGCCATTTAAGTGGCCAAATCACTTACCCTCTCTCATTTTCATCCTCCTCCAGCCCAAGAACATAGCCACACTTCCTCCATAGCCACCACACCTTGAAACTTGCAATTGATTGAAATTGAAGGCAAAAGGAAGCAATTGGAAGCAAACTAGAGCTATTGCTTGGATCTTTCAAGGATCAAGCTTGATTTTTGGCCTACCCACTTTGGTAAGGGTTCTTTTGCTCTCATGGGTTGTTTTCTATATTTTCAAGCAACCATGAAGCTAGGGCAAAGCTTGGAAGAGATCCATGAGCTTGATGAACCAAGCCCAGTGAGGGGAGTGCACTTATTAAAGGTTTTGTGACCTAATGTGAAGTGCACATTGATGCAGCGAATTTCTGGGTTTCTAAAGCCCAAAATTTGGTACTAACTAATGTTAAAATTCTCTTAAGACCAAGCATTAGCTTAAAGAAGGCTTCCATAGTGATTTGGTTATTTTTGTTACCTATTTTATGGGCTAACCTATGGTATATGTTGCTGCCACATTTCATGTGTTTGTTTGTTGTGAATGGCTGCTGCATTTGCTTGCTATATCTTGTATATATGCATTGTGGTTTTTGTGTTTTAGTGTCTTTGGATGCAATTTTTAATGATGCTTACATTGCCTATTGAATCCAAGTGTTATCCCTACTAAGTTTCTCAATGAAACTTACTCCCCTCAATTCTGTCATTTCAGGTCCAGCAGAAAATCACTTTCAAACTAACATTTTTCGTTTGAGTTTTGTTCTGAAATTTTAGATACACGAACTTCCATATGTATAGTTATGATCTGGAAATTTTGGTGATTCTAGGAGCACATTTGGTATTTTTAATGGTGGTACTTATTGTGTTGTGCAGCAGCTGTCCAGCATCCTGTTTCTGGAGTCCATTGTGTCTCAGGACCTCCTGTAACCCAAGGTGTGTATTTAGCTGAGTTAAGACCATATTGTAGTGCATGTATGCATGTACATGTAGTGTATGTAAGATGAGACAAGTATGTGAACATTTGAGTAATGTTTTGGCTATGTAAGTGATGTGGTGCAAAGCTCCCTAAGTGTGAATGATAGGCTGCTTACTTGTAAATTCTGTTTTGGCCACATAAGTTTGCTAGATGCAAGAGAATGTAATTAATATGTGTATTGGACATGTATGGGATAACCTTGGAGGGCTTTCCCCTTGTGAATGAAGTGTGTGCATGGTTTGGAAAAATTGTATCGGCAAAATGGTCCAAAAGTTGCCAGAATTTTGACCATGTACCTAAAGTTTAATATCTCCCTGTGTAGAATGAATCTTGGTATGAAATTTTGACCACACCTAGAGAACATCTAGAGGTTGAACTAAAATTTTGAATTTCTAGATTTGGATCCTTGTAGCCAAATATATGGCGTTGCAAAGTTGGCTGAGTTACTGTTCATTTGGTCAGAATTTTGTAACCAACTTAAAAAATCCATAACTTGGTCCATAGGTGGGCTATTGATGTAAAAAAAAATTCATTGGTTTGCTCTAAGTCTCTACTTGGTAATGGAGCAAATAAAATAGAGGGGTATGAGTCTAGAATGATACAGTTTATTAGTGGAAGTTACAGGTGTAGTGGCTGGTCACTAGAACTTAACAAGATTGCCTAATGTGTGGAAGCCAAAATTAAGACTTGTGCTAGTGTTTTCCTTCTTTTACTACCATGGTGTACATAAAATCTGAATATGTGTGTAATGGTTGGACCAATATGCATGCATTTACATAGTGCCCAAGAGGGCCACTTGGGTATGCACACTAAGGGTATTATTCTGATGGCCTACAGAACATACCAACCCTGAGAGTTTTAAATGCACAATTTTGGCACCATAACTGGACTACCCCGGAGTGGGTAATAGAATGAAATGGAAACAATCACAACTTTTTTAGAATGGAAATATTCACAACTAGTTTAGAATGAAATTGAAACAATCACAACTTGTTTAAAATAATATGGAAACATTAATAACAAGTTTAGGATGAAATGAAAACATTCATAATTAGTTTAGAAAGGAAACAGTCATAACTTTTTTATACTAAAATGGAAAAAATAACAACTTGTTTAGAATGAATTGGAAATATTAACAACTTGTTTAGAATGAATTGGACACATTCACAACTAGTTTAGAATGCAACGGAAACATACACAACTACCTTCGAATTTAAATATTCACACCTTATTTAGAATGAAGGGAAAACATTCACAACTAGTTTAGAATGGATTGATTCATAAGTTGTTGAGATGGAAATGGAAATATTCATGACTAGTTTGGAAGGGAAACATTCACAGCTTGTTTAGAATGGGAAGATTCAGAACTTGTTTAGAATGAAATGGAAACTTTCACAACTAGTTTAGAATGAAATTGAAACATTCGCAAGTAGTTTAGAATGGAATGGAAATGTTCACAACTTGTTTAGAATGAAATGGAAATATTCATAGCAAGTTTCGAATGAAAAAGAAACAATCACAAATTTTTTAGAATTGAGTACAAACATTCACAGCCAGTTTACAATCAATTGGAAACATTCATAAATTGTTTAGAATGAATTGGAAACATTTTCAACGTGTTTAGAATGAATGGAAACATCCACAAGTAGTTTGCAATTAAAACATTTACAACTTATTTGCAATGAAATGGAAACATTCAAAACTTGTTTTAAATGAAATCAAAAGAATCACAATTAGTTTGGAATGAAATGGAAACATTCATAACTTATTTAGAATGAAATGGAAACATTCACAACTAGATTGGATTGGAAACATTCACAACTTGTTTAGAATGGAATGCAAGCATTCACAACTAGTTTTGGAATAGGATGGAAGCATTCAAAACTAGTTTAGAATGAAATGTAAACATACACATCTTGTTTATAATGAACTGAAAACACTCACAACTTGTTTGGAATGGAAACAATCATAACTTGTTTGGATTTAAAACATTCACAACTAGTTTAGAATGAAATTGAACCATTCACAGCTAGTGTAAAATGGAAACATTCAAAAGTAGTTTTTACAACTTGTTCATAGTGAAATGGAAAGATTCACAACCTATTTGGAATGGAATGGAAGCACTCATAACTTGTTTAGAACGCTATGGAAACATTAACAACTAGTTTGGAATGGAAACATTCACTACCTATTTAGAAGGAATGGAAATATTCACAACTAGTTCAAAATGGAAACATTCACAACTAGTTATGAATGAAATGGAAACATGTACAACTAGTTTAGAATGAACAAACTACATGTGAAAGTTTCCAGTTCATTCTAAACAAGTTGTAAATGTTGCCATTCCACTCTAAAGTAGTTGTAAATGGTTCCATTCCAAACTAGTTGTCAATGTTTCCAATTCATTCCTAACAATTTGTGCATATTTCCATTCCATTTCAAACAAGTTGTCAATGTTTCCATTTCATTACCTACTAGCTGTAACTGTTACCATTTCATTCTAAACTAATTGCAAATGTTTCCAATTCATTGTTGTGAATGTTTTTGTTCCCTAAACAAGTTGTGAATGCTTTGATTTCATTATAAACAAGTTGTGAATATTTCCTTTTCATCAAAAACAAGTTGTGAATGTTTTCATTCCATTATAAGCTAGTTGTGAACGTTTCCATTAAAAACAAGTCGTGAATGTTTCAATTTCATTCTAAACTGCGTGTGAATGTCTCCATATCAAACAAATTGTGAATGTTTCCATTTCAATATAAAAAATTTATGAACGTTCCCATTTCCCTCTAATCTAGTTGTAAATGTTTCCCTTCCACTATTAGTTTGGAATGTAAACATTCACTACATGTTTAGAATGAAACCAAATGCTCACAACTAGTTTAGAATGAAATGGTAATATTCACGACTTGTTTCGAATGAAATGCAAACATTCACAACTATTTTGGAAGGGAAACATTCACAACCAGTTTAGAATGAAATGAAAACATTAACAACAAGTTCAGAATGAAATGGAAACATTGATAACTTGTTTTGGAATGAAATGGAATCATTCACAACCTTTTTAGAATGAAATGGAAACTTTCACAACTAGCTTCAAATGAAAAGGAAACATTCACGACTAGTTTGTGATGAAAACATTCGCTACTTGTTCAAAATGAAATTGAAACATTCAAAACTTTTTTAGAATGAAATCAAAACACTTAGAACAAGTTTGGAATGGAAACATTCACAACTTGTTTACAATGAAATGGAAACTCTCACAACTTGTTTGGAATGGAAACACTCACAACTAGTTTGGATTGAAATTGAAACAATCACAACTTGTGTAAAATGATATGGAAACAGTCATAACTAGTTTACGATGAAATGAAAACATTCACAGCTTATTTGGAAAAGAAACATTCACAACTTGTTTAGAATAAAATGGAAACAATAACAACTTGTTTAGAATGAAATGGAAATATTCACAACTTGTTTAGAATGAAATGAACACATTCACAACTAGTTTTGAATGGAATGGAAACTTTCACAACTACCCTGGAATTTAAATATTCACAACTTGTTTGGAATGAAATGGAAGTGTTCACAACTTGTTTAGAATGAAATGGAAACATTCACAACTAGTTTTGAATGAAAAAGAAACAATCACAACTTCTTTAGAATTGAATAGAAACATTCACAACTAGTTTGGAATGAAATGGAATCATTCACAACCTATTTAGAATGAAATGGAAACATTCATAACTAGTTTGGAATGAAATGGAAACATTCATGACTAGTATGGAACAGAAACATTCGCTACTTGTTTATAATGAAATGGAAACAATCATAACTTGTTTGGAATAGAATAGAAGCATTCATAACTTTTTTAGATTTAAATCAAAACACTTACAAGAAGCTTGGAATGGAAACACTCATAACTTGTTTGGATTAGAATCACTCATAACTAGTTTAGAATGAAATTAAAATAATCACAACTTATTTAAAATGATATGGAAACAATCATAAATAGTTTAGGATGAAATGAAAACATTCAGAACTAGTTTGGATTGGAAAAATTCATAACTTGTTCAGAATAAAATGGAAACAGTAAGTGTCAAGACCCTTACCTCAGTGCTTGGCCAGGGCCAAAAATGTAAAGGAAATGCAATTAAAACCAAGGAGAATTAAGTGAAAATGGGTAACATTATGAGTAGGCCTACTTGAGACTGATCGGGTTTGAAATGTGAAAGTACAATGGATTAAGTTGGTGATGGCAAGAAATAAAACTAGAGGGCTAAAATGAACATTCATTCGGGTGCTAACTAAGGCATGAAAATGCATGTGAGGACCGAAATGTACCATGCAAAATTACACAATGTCGTGAAGGGCATTGACCTCATTTTGTGTGCATGTGGCACCTAACCAATTGTTGCATGCTTCCACCACTCGGACGAAAATCAAGATGGGTCAAAGGTTTCATTTGTATGTCAAAACTTAAGTTCTTGACGAAGGAGGGTCGGGTTTATGGTGATTTCATGGCAAAGCTTAGCATTTAGAGCTTGAATTGAATAATCAAGCTGACATTTAGTGTTCTCGGCCATTGGCAACCTTATGGTTGTGTTTTCAAGCTTAGCCTTGGAGATTTAAGTTTGGCCAAGAGTTCAAAGCAAAGAAATTGGTAAGTATTTACGGTATAGTACTTGATTTTGGTATTGTTCCATGTTCAAGTTAGTATTTCAACTTCTCAGTGTAAGTAGTTTGAGCTAGATGACCTTAGAATGCTATAGGCGCTTATGTGATACCTTCGGGTATATGTGATATGGTGGCTAGCTAGTTACTAATGGCAAGTACTAAAGTTCTATATGGGTAGGCCAACCTATAGTTGAACTTGGAGCACCAGTGGAATGGGTGTTAGTGACGATGGAGCTTGATGGAGATTGTGTGTGTACTTGCTAGTTGGCATTTGGCCGAGAAGGACGTTGGGTGTGGTGTGTGAGTTGTGTGCTTTGATGCTTTGTTTGTGCTTGCTATCCATTTGTAGTTGTAGTTATTAATTGTATGTTGTGGTACATATTGTGCTTTTGGTGTTTTCTTGTCTTTGTTGCAGGTATAGCTTACTAAAGGAGGTTAAGCTTTTGGCTTAACTGAATAAGCTCAAATGAGCTGTAGTGAATTCCTTACTAAGTTGTAAAACTCATGCCTCATTATCTACATGTTTCAGGAAAAGGATTTGAGCTAGATTAGCTTGCTTGTGTGCTAAGTTTGCTTTTAGTTGTGCAAGGTATGTACTAAACCTAGAAGGATAACTCAATAAGTACTTTCTGTGACCTTTATATGTCTTGGAAACTCATGAGTTTGAGTTTTGCAGGCTTGTGTGTAAATTTATGGGACAAGTCTAGGACTACGGAGGTGTGCTCATGGGCATTAGTTATGTGGTTTACTCTTATGAGTATGGGTTTAGTTGTAGGAATTTTCCTACAAACTCTAATTTGTACTACACTTTTAATTTAACTCTTAGGTATATCTAAGTGTTTGTATATGTAAGCTATAACTAATGGCCATTTTGGAGTTTAAGTGCTCTTGGTAGTATTCCAAGGTGTAAGCACTAGTTGGATGGGTGTATATACATAGCCTTAGATGGTTTATGGTTTTTTTTGTATGTATGTTATGAATGGAAGGTTGAGTTGATGTTATGAAATATGAGTACTTTCGGTTGTGGATAATGTATGTTAAACCTCTATGAGTTGTGATGCATAAACATGGAAAAAATTATGTTTTCAACCTCCTAAGGATATGGGCTTCTTGGTTGCCATGCATTGGAATACTATACTTGAGGAGCACACACCTAAACACTTGAATAAGAAGGCCTCTAAGTCCCGCCTTGTGTTACAAGTAGCAATTGAATGTGAAACTGGTAAGCTTTTTAGGACATCTCCTAGGTCTTAGGAATTGATTTCAAAATCATGGAATCAAACACATGGCCAAGCCATGAGTTGGTTTATGATTTATTATAGGTGTATGTAATTAACCTAAGCTAATAATAGGAGTAGCCATAGTGAGTAGAGTTTTATGTGCACTAGCTAGGGCCTATGTGGGGCGTGACAAAACCAACCTGTTTAGAATGAAATAGAAATATTCACAACTTGTTAATGGACACATTCACAACTAGTTTAGAATGGAACAAAAACATTCATCACTACCTTGCAATTTAAATATTCACAACTTGTTTAGAATGAAATGGAAACATTCACAACTAGTTTTGGATGAAAAAGAAATAATCACAACTTCTTTAGAATTGAATAAAAACATTCACAACTAGTTTAGAATCAATTGGAAACATTCATAACTTGTTTAGAATGAATTGGAAACATTCAAAACTTGTTTAGAAGGAAATGGGAACATCCATAACTAGTTTGGAATTGAAACATTTACAACTTGTTTGGAATGAAATAAAAACAATCAAAACTTGTTTAGAATGAAATGAAAAAAATCACAACTAGTTTGGAATGAAATGGAAACATTCACAACTTATTTAGAATGAAATGAAAACATTCACAACTAGATTGGAATGGAAACATTTGCAACTTGTTTAGAATGCAATGCAAACATTCATAACTAGTTTAGAACAAAATGGAAGCATTCACAATAAGTTTAGAATGAAATGTAAACTTACACAACTTGTTTATAGTGAACGAGAATCATTCATAACTTATTTGGAATGGAAACAGTCACAACCTGTTTGGATTGGAAACATTCACAACTAGTTTAGAATGAAATTGAAACATTCACAACTAATGTAAAATGGAAACATTCACAAGTAGTTTTGAAGGACTTACAATTTGTTCATAGTCAAACAAAAACATTCACAACTTGTTTAGAATGGAATGGAAGCATTCACAACTTCTTTAGAATGATATGGAAACATTCACAACTAGTTTGGAATGGAAACATTCACAACCAATTTAGAATGAACAAACTAGTTCTGAAAGTTTCCATTTCATTCTAAACAAGTTGTAAATGTTTCCATTTATTCCTAAACAGGTTATGAATGTTGCCATTTCATTCTAAAGTAGTTGTAAATGCTTCCATTCCAAACTAGTTGTGAATGTTTCCAATTCATTCCTAACAAGTTGTGCATGTTTCCATTCCATTTCAAACAAGTTGTGAATGTTTTGATTTCATTCCAAAACAAGTTGTGAATGTTAATATTTCATTCTAAACAAGTTGTGAATGTCTCCATTTCATTCTAAACAAGTTGCGAATGTTTTCGTTGCCTAAACAAGTTGTGAATGTCTCCATTTCATTCTAAACAAGTTGTGAATGTTTCCATTTCCTAAACAAGTTGTGAATGTTTTCATTTCATTCTAAATAAGTTGTGAATGTTTCCATTTCATTAAAAACAAGTTGTGAATATTTTCATTCCATTATAAGCTAGTTGCGAACGTTTCCATTAAAAACATGTTGTGAGAGTTTCAATTTTGTTCTAAACTTCGTGTGAATATATCCATTCCAAACAAATTGTGAACATTTCCATTTCAACCTAAAAATGTTGTGAACATTTCCATTTCAATCTAAACTAGTTGTAAATGTTTCCCTTCCACTACTGGTTTGGAATGGAAACTTTCATATCATGTTTAGAATGAATTCAAAACACTCACAACTAGTTTGGAATGAAATGGAGTATTCACAACTTGTTTAGAATGAAATGGAAACATTCACAACTAGTTTCACAATGGAAACATTCACAACTATTTTGCAATGGAAACATTCCCAACCAATTTAGAATGAAATGGAAACATGAACAACTAGTTTAGAATGAAATAGAAACATACACAACTAGTTTTAGAATGAAATGGAATCATTCACAACCTTTTTAGAATGAAATGGAAACATTCACAACTAGTTTGGAATGAAAAGGAAACATTCACGACTAGTTTGGAACAGAAACATTTGCTACTTGTTCAGAATGAAATGGAAATAATCACAACTTGTTTGGAATAAAATGGAAACATTCAAAACTTTTTTAGAATGAAAATGAAACACTTACAACAAGTTTGTAATGGAAACATTCATAACTTGTTTAGAATGTAATGGAAACATTCACAACTTGTTTGGAATGAAAACACTCACAACTAGTTTAGAATGAAATTGAAACAATCACAACTTGTTTAAAATGATATGGAAACTTTCATAACTAGTTTAGGATGAAATGAAAACTTTCGTAGCTAGTTTGGAATGGAAGATTCACAACTTGTTCAGAATAAAATGGAAGCAATAACAACTTGTTTGGAATGAAATGGAAATATTTACAACTTGTTTAGAATAAAATGAACACATTCACAACAAGTTTAGAAATGAACAGAAACTTTAACAACTACCTTGGAATTTAAATACTCACAACTTGTTTAGAATGAAATGGAAGTGTTCACAACTTGTTTAGAATGAAATGGAAACTTTCACAACTAGTTTTGAATGAAAAATAAATAGTCACAACTTCTTTAGAATTGAATAGAAGCATTCACAGCTAGTTTAGAATCAATTGGAAACATTCACAACTTGTTTAGAATGACTAAGAAACATTGAAAAATTGTTTAGAAAGAAATGTAAACATCCACAACTAGTTTGGAATTGAAACATTTACAGCTTGTTTGGAATGAAATGAAAACATTCAAAAGCTGTTTACAATGAAATGCAAACAATCACAACTAGTTTGGAATGAAATGGAAACAATTTCAACTAATTTGGAATGAAATGGAAACATTCACAACTTGTTTAGAATGAAATGGAAACATTCATAGCTAGATTGGGATGGAAACATTTGCAACTTGTTTAGATTGGAATGTAAACATTCACAACTAGTTTAGAACAAAATTGAAGCATTCACAACAAATTTAGAAAGAAATGTAAACGTACACATATTGTTTACAGTGAACTAGAAATATTCACAACTTGTTTGGAAGGGAAACAATGACAACTTGTTTGGAATGGAAACATTCACAACTAGTTTAGAATGAAATTGAAATGTTCACAACTAGTGTAAAATGGAAACATTCACAAGTAGTTTTGAAACACTTACTAATGCCTGGTGACATCTTCGTTGTATGACATGCTCGGCCTAAGCGAGAGACTTCTGGTTAGAAGGTATCTACAAGACCTTCAAGAATGTGGGTTAAGAGCTCCCTTGATTGTTTTTCTGAGGGAGGGATCTTTGATGCCCAAGTTAGTATGTGAAGTGACAAGTGGTTTAAAAGCAGAGAGTATAAAAGGAGGATGGCTCTTGTGTCTTTATCTGGGAGCCTCCCCGAGTTTTTATAGGAGGGCAGGAGGAGAAGGTTGTTATTCCCAACATTAGTAGATCTGGACACGTGTTCGGCTGGATCTAGTCTGTACCTTCGGAGAGTGGAATCTTCAGCTAGCCGTACGTAGTTCTGGCCAGAGGGCAGGGGTGTGTGCAAGGCTTCTTGTCAAAGATCCCTCAACTACATTTGTCGTTTCTCCATAAGACCCCTTTTGTGATCTAAGATCCCTTTGGATAGGAATCTCAATCGAGGGAAATTATACAAGGCCCTTCAGATGGGCAGACCTATCTTCGAGAGACATTTCCTCTGTCAAGGATGATAGACCTACGTTCCCGAGGTTGGTAAGGAACCTTTTTTCCAAAGTTGATCATATATACTTCTAAGGGTCGTATGGAGAATTCTCGCAAGGTCGGTCGTATGACTTCCCGAGGGTGGTGTCAGGTCTACCAATAAGAAGGTTTCATGGGCGATAGCCCTTCGACTATCACATGCCCCCTTTTGAAAGGCCGAAGTTGTGTCTTCGATGTTAATCATTTGGGAGCATGTCACGAAAATCCTGCGCTTGGGAAACTGAAGCTATCCTTGGTGAAAGAACTTTCCTTCTATGAAGGTTGTCCGTTCAGTATAAATAGCTTTTCGGTCTGAGACCCCTTCTTTTGCCGATGTTATACTTTCGGCGTTCTCTAGGACCCCTTGTTTGTGTTCCTTTTTCTGAATTTGAACCCTTGGTGAGGTTGTTACTTCAAGCCAATTTTTTACTTTTGGCAAAGTCATACCTTCGAAATGTAAGAAGTTGTTTCATACCCTCAAGTTGGATTCCCAATTCTAGAGATGTTACATATTCGACACGCAAGGAGTAATTTTTGCTAACGGGTTTTTGTTCCTACCATTTTGCAAGTGAATCATCCGATCTTCTAACTGAATAGTAGTGTCACCTCGGGTTTCATCATATAGATCCCCTAGATTAGCAGGCGTGCCCTTGTTTCTTGTGCTGTGTGACATGTGTCACCAGGTCATTCGCCAACCCTTGTGTTTGTTACATCGGTTACATCTCTTCGTTTGCAGAAGGTCATGGTGTCATTTTGCCTGCCTTTTTCAGGCTATATAAAGCCATCTCTCTTTAAGGTTTTCCTCATTCTTCTACTTCTGTTCCTCTTGGTTTTTAACTTCCTTTCCCTCTCCATCTTTTTCTTGTGGCAGCGTTAGTGGAGGAGCGATTTTCGGTAGTCTTTTTTGGCAGTTTTCATAGGTTAGTGTCTTTAAGGTCAATTTGTTTCTCTAGCCCCTCGTTCTCCCATTAATTCTGAGGTTAGGGTCCTTCTAGTCCAAACTTGCCTTCTTCTCAAGCTGAAGTTCATTCGGTTCCTGATAGTTTGGTTCTTCTCAACTTTCATCTGAGCTGCGCCACTTCGGAAAAAATTGAAGAAGTGGTCAGCAAGATTTTTCCTTCCCTCTTACGTCGTCATTAGGCTCCCTAGCCCTAGTGTGCCAAGCTACCTTCGTTGGAAGAATGAGGTGACTATCTTTAGGGCACAGCTGAAGGTGGGTCTTCAATATCCACCACCAAAGATGGTGAGCAATTTTGCCAATTTCATGGCATAGCCGTAAACCAATTGCCACTGAACTCCTACTCTTATTTCAACGCCTTTCTTTGCATGTGTGGGGTTTTTGAGATAGCCCCTCACTTCAACTTTTTTATACAATACTACAATCTTTATCCCATTCTGAAAGGCGGGTTTTACTTCTTGCTCCCTCAAGGATCCAGGAGCAGGAAATTCACTTTCACCTTCGGCACCAAAGATAGTTGGCAAGGATGGCAGAAGAAGTACATCTTTATGGTGGTGGACGAGAAATGGAAGGACATGCCTACTAAGTGGGCTTTTGGGACCCTTGACACCGTTGTGATGGATCTGTAGAAGCTGTTTACCTTCGAACTTGAATCTCAGTTTGAGGAATTCGATGCCCGTATTCAGACAGTAGCTACTAGTCAAACCAAGCTTCTTTGCATCCATTGTACACCTTCCTAATCAGATAGAACCTTGTGACCAAATAGGTACTTTGGGAGCTTTGGGTCATCAAGAAGCATATCACTAAAAATGCCAAAACCAGCAGTGCACGGGAAGAAGTCCTGCCTGGTCATGCTTCTTCACAGTGAACTCTCCTATTCAACATTTGTAAAAAGTAAGGTTCTTTCCAAATTGTTACTTGGGTTTTCTCCATACTTACATTGATATCTTTCTCTTTGCAGAGATGTATGACAAATTAGCAGCTTTCTACAAGAGCCTTTACCTTGGCCAAGCCGAGAAAGGGGAGTAGAAGAAGTGTTAGTGTTGTGCCCAAAAGCCAATCATGAGATGATTGTATTTTTGCACATTGAGTCATGATATTTTATTAAGGCATTAATCTAGCAATTATGTTTGTTGTTTTGTTTCTATGTAACTTAACAAACATAATCGTAACCCTAGAATAATGATATTCTTAAACGTCCCTGGTCTAGTATTATTGTGGAGCGGGTTGCAATAATACATAATGACTAGCATATATGGAGACTAATATGAGATATGTAGTCTACATATGGGTACAAGTTGGAGAACTTGTGTACTGGACTGACCCACCATGAGAACACTACATGGATCGTTATATGAGTGTCATAAGTGATTCTCATAGTGATCATGGTATATGTAGTCCTTCGACCTAAGATCATCAAGGTTCCCTACATGTGAGTCACATACTTTGATACTTTCCTTTGTTGCTCGTAATTGAGTGAACTTGAAGGAGGTCATTGGGTATGTCACATATCATGCGAAGGGATTTGTATGATCAAGATGGGATTTGTCCCTCCTATGTAACAGGAGTGATATCTTCGGGCCCCTTGATAAAGTGAGACTTAGAAAATGCATGGCCATGCTCGGATGAGTTGATATATGATATCAATGTCATCAGTTTAAGTTGGTCTACTCGGTAATCAAGAAACCAAAGATTGGGCTATACGAGAGTGACACATTCCATGTCTCGTGCTTAGTCTTGATATCTTGGACAAAGGGACAATGGCATATATCGGTGATGATCATAAAGGTTTAGTCGAATCACCGACAATCTTGTCACTTGGGTAGCAATGATGTGTTGCTAGATGCTCATTGCTTATGATCATAAATGTGATTTATGACATTGCCAACGTGGTCATTGCTTATGATCATTAGAGTGCATAATAATTTGGGTTTTGGTTTCACAATAATTTCGATTATGATCATGGCCAAATTATTAAGCCCGAAATTAAAGGGATTAGGGCTTTGAAACCCATTAGCCTATTGGGTCGCACACATAAAAGGAGCTATTTGGATCATTAGCGCAGTGCATGGGCTAATTGATTTGGGTTATGGTTTCAACTTTAATTTTGTGATTCGTCTACAGTTGATTAATAATGGGGTTTACCCCGTTTCAATCCTGGAGGGTTTCGGTTAGTTGAGCCATTATTAAGCCCGAAATTAAATCCTAATTGGATTAGGGCTTTGACATCCATTAGGCCTGGAAGTTGAGTCGCACTATAAATACAACTTGTAGTGAGAAATTCGCAGGTCTCCTTGCCCTAGCCTCCGAAAAGGACAGCCACACTCTTCTCTTGCAATTCCTTGGAGGATTAAAGCTAGCACTGTGAGCGCGAGAGAAACGCATCTGCCAGGACGCGGTGGAAGCGTGGTGAACCCGAGAGGCTCGTGTGGATACCATGGAGAGCCTGAACACGTCAATTGTTCAGGTTTTGTGATTCGACTCTACAGTTGAGTGAGAGATCTCAACCGAAAATTAGGTATGAAAATTTTCGAACACCCGGTTTACCCCGTTCACTTGGATCCTGAAGGGTTTCGGTTAAATTCTGCTGCGCTGTTTGGCTCCCGACACCCATCAAGAAGAAGGCCCTAAAAAGGAAGAAGGGGCCAATAGAACAGTCTTCAGCCCCAAAGACCAAAAAATTGAAGGAGGGCTCACTTCCCCTCCCCCCAAAGACCATATGGTGGATTTGGGCCATTCTGCCGAAGCCGTGGATCACTTTCGAGAAGCGACAGTTTTATCTTCTGACTAAGCTTAGATGCTGCAGTGGAGACCCTGGGGACCTCTCTAGGGGAGATTTTAGCTGAAGAACTAGAGGAACGCGAAAGAAGGAAGGGCAAGGAGATTCCATCTGAGGTCCTCGACATCAGTGACTCTGACAGAGCTGATGTCTAGCTCCACTAGCTTTGTCTTTTAGCCATTCATCTATGAATTTTGGATTTTTCAGCATTTTAGACATTGTAGATGAATGGCTAAGAGACATTGTGATAAAGGAACTTCATCGTGATTTGCAGAGGATTGGGCTCAGTTTGAGTGGATAATGGACCACCTTCAGAAGATGGCTGTTTGGGATTCAAAGATCCAAAAGGATAAAGTCTTGAGGGAACCTTTCTTGACTTTCACCGAAGATATGGACCTGGTTTCAGGAGATTGCTAGAGAATGCTCCCTCAAACGGCAAGGGGCATCATAATGATTGCCACATTTCAAACCTTGATCAAGGATTGCCTGAATGAGGAGATCCTTGCTACTTGGATTTTCTACCACGCAGTTCAGGTAAACCTTAGCCTCTAAGTACTTAGAAAAACTTAGGGTTTGTAAGTTACCTATAATTCACATCATGTTTTCTCCTTAAATCTGTTAGCATACGGGGGTTATCTTCGAGCCTAGGCGACCAAGGAGTCTTCCATCCGAAGTTAGTCGGAGCAGAATTTGGGCAAGGCCAACTAAATGTTCGCCAGCTCGTGCATGAAATATGGTGAGCTCAACAAGATCGCCAAGGATGACTTGGCCAAGCTTTGCCAGGAAGTGTTGGACAGCCAAAGGGGGCTCATTGACAAGTGCTCCTCTAAAATATCCAACCTCGGCACGAAGGTGGTGGAGCTGGGCTCGGCGGGGGAGGTTCTACGTTGGGAAGAAGAGGAAGCCATAGTTGATTTCTCCAAGGCACTAGAAATCAACGCCAAGCTTCTTGCTGAAATTGATCTGCTGGAGAAGCAGAAAAAGAAAAAGAAGAAGGTGGAGAAGGAGATTAAGGTACTGAAGAAAAAGGTGGAACATTTGAAGGCTGAGAAGGCCAAGGCAGAGGAGGTGATGAAGTCATCTTTTCAAGATGGTTTCTACCTTGCTCGCCATCAGATGCTCTTGCGGCTCCCTGAACTCGACGTCTCCTTCTTAAAAGCTCTTGATATACCTGAAGGACCATCCTTGCCATGATCAAAGATGGAGTTCTTGAACCTTCCTGAACTTCCGCCTTCGGCTGAAGATGCTGATGATGATGATGAGGATGATGTTGAGGACGCAAATGCTGACGATCTCGAAGATGGCCAAAATAACCCATAGGGCCCAGTTTTGTAATAAATTTTTTTTTGTACTTTGCTTCCTCTAATGGAATTGTTTTTTTTCCCAAAACTTTGGCCAAGTCTATGATTAGCATCATATTTGGTGGCTATTGCTTTACTGCAAAACCTTTTGGTTGATTTAGCACCTTCGGGTAACTTATGATCTTCGATTCAGCAACACTCAACAGATTTGGTCATGTACTAACCTCGACAAAAATACTATCAAAGGTTCAAAGCCATAGCTTTATCTTCTTAGAAAGTTGAGTATTTTCCTACGCATTTTAGAATAGGATTCAAGCAACATTTTTCGGAAACTTGCTATGTACAAAAACACTTAGATACTTTCAAGTTGACCATATTTGGTCAACCTCCTTCGGTAAAACTTTGTTCAATATCACTCAGGTACTTTTAGGGGCAACCATTTTTGGTTAACCTCATTCTGTGAAAAAGAAATCACCACATTTGGTTGATTTTTTTGGGGAGGGTTCCCATAATTAAGCTCTTCCCTTGAAAATTTCTAAGTGTAGAATTTTTTCAAAGAGTTTGAATGACATGTATTTTTCAACTCTTCCCCTTCAGCATTTCCAAGTTTATAGACCCCTGGCCGTATTTCATCTAAGACAAGGTAAGGCCCTTCCCAATTTTCCTGAAGAACACCGTGGGATGATCTTCAGGCTTCCAACTTGGCTCTTTGGAGAACTAGGTCCCTTTTCATGATTCCCTTGGGTTTGACGCGCAAGTTTGTCGCGATGGCCACCCTTTGTTGGAAAGCTCTTTTTCTGAGTTCATCCATCTCCCTATGCTCACCAATCATATCTAACTTGGTTCTTAAACTGGGGTTGTTCCCTTCTTCGATCGAACACCTGTCTTCGATAGACGGTTGTACGACTTCGATAGGGATAATAGGCTCAGTGTCAAATACAAGTGAAAAAGGCATTTCACCAATAGCCCTCCTGGGGGTTGTTCGGTAACTCCATAGTATGCTCGGGAGTTCACCAGGCCCTTTCCCTTTGGCCTCATTTAACTTTTTCATCAAGCCATCTTTCAATGTTCTGTTAGGCACCTCGACCTGTCCATTGCTCTACGGGTGGGCTACTGGCGTGAAGTGTAATTTCACTCTGAGATTGGTGAGAAATTCCTGAAATCCCTTGTCAATACATTGGGATCCATTATCCACCACTATCACCCTCGGGCAACTAAACCTACATATTGTATTTTTCCAGACAAATTTTTGGAGGTCCTTTGCTAAAATTGCCGCCAGGGCCTCTACCTCAATCCACTTTGTGAAATAATCTACCATAACTATGCAAAGCTTCACTCCCCCTGGGGCCATTGGGAGAGGACCAATGAGGTCAATTCCCCATACTGCAAAGGGGCAAGGGTTGTTAGCCGAGGAGATTGCTTCTGAAGGTGCCCTTTGGACTGGTGTCTGTCTTTGACATTTTTTGCATTGTTTTACGAACTGTCGAGCTTTTTTCCTTAGAGTGGGCTAGAAATATCCTTGCCAAAGTAGTACTCCTATAAGGACGTCGGTTCTAATTTGGGAGCCACATAGTGCTTCATGAACCTTTTTTAGGACTTTTTGGGTCTTTCCTTCACTGACACATCTTTGGAGGGGGTTGGAGTATCCTTGTCGGTATATTCTTCCCTGATCAGAAAGTATCTACCCGAGTGATTTCACACTTTTTCTGCTTCCACAGGGTCTTCGGGTAATTCCAAAGTTGCGAGATACTTTTAATAGGATCCTTCGATGCTTTGTCCAAGTTGCGATAGTCATTACTGTTATGCTTGGGTGATCCAGTGCTTTAGTGGACTGTTTTGATTTGGCCAAAGTGTCCACTTCCACATTATCCCATCGGGGTAAGTTTTCTATTTGTACCCTATCAAACTTTTGGATAAGCCCTTCTACCAAATTATGGTATTTTACCAAGTTTGAATCTTTTGCACCATAGTCCCCTGTCATCTATCGGACCACCAACTGGGAATCACTGTGGGCCTTTAGATTTCTCACACCAACTTCTTTTGCCAATCACAAGCTTGCTATGAGGGCTTCATATTCGGCAACATTATTAGTGAATTGAAACAGAATTTGACAGCCTTCAAAGCTTCCATGCCTTTTGGTCCATGGAGAATTACTCTAGCCCTCTAGCATTCAGATCCTGAGGCACCATTGATGAATAATGTCCACTCAGGTTCATGATCTTGGGGTACCTTTAGTTTTAGGCACCTCAGTAATGAAATCTGCCAGTTCTTGGGCTTTTATTGCCTCCCTTGTTTCATAAGTGATATCGAACTCATCGAGCTTGATGCACAATTTTGATAATTGCCCCGAGTGGTCAACCTTCCTCATGACATCAAGTTACTTCTCATTGTGATGGGATGTCTTTGGAAATAGGGCCAAAGTCTCCTGCTTGCCAGTACTAGGGCATAGATGGCTTTTTGTAGTAAAGGATACCTAGCTTCGGCACCATGTAGGGAGTTGCTTACATAATACATTGGCCACTACTTTCCTCCCTCTTCCCTCACTAGTACCAAGCTTACTGCTTTTTCCATGACCACAAGGTAGAGGATGAGAGGTTCTTCTTCTTGTGGTTGCCGAAGTGTCAACGACGGGTAAAGTAGCTCTTAAGTTCATCCCAAGCCTTTTGGCAATCTTCATTCCAAAAATGTCCCTCGGGGCTAAAGCTCCCTTCATTTTTTGCTACTTTGGTGAGCGCTTTAAAGAATGGTCGGCACCGATCTCCATATCTGGAGATGTATCTGCTAAGGGCTGTAATTCCTCCTGTAAGCCTCTGGACATCCTTGGTCATTGTAGGAGTTTGGAATCCTAGCAAAGCATTACCCTTTTCTGGATTGGCATCGATACCTCTTTCGGATACCATAAACCCGACGACTTTGCCAACAGTCACCCCAAACACACACTTTACGGGGATAAGACGGATTCTGAATTTTTGAAGTTGGTGGAATGTTTCCCCCAAGTCAATGATATGACTACTAGGTATTTTATTCTTAACTATCATATTGTCGATGTATACTTCCATATTTCTCCCAATTTGGGAGTTGCACACCCTGTTCATTAGCCTTTGATATGTGGCTCCTGCATCTTTAAGGCCGAAAGGCATTCTGACCTAATAGTATGTCCCAACTTTGGTAATGAAGGTGGTTTTTTCCTCATCATCAGGATCCAACCAAATTTGGTAGAATCCACTAAAAGTGTTGAGGAAGCTATGTAGACCGTATTCAATAGTGGAGTCTACCAATTGGTCTATTGATGGCAGAGCATACGAGTCCTTTGGACAGGCATCATTAATATTTCGAGAGTCAATGCACATTCGGAGTTTATCGCTCCCTTCCTTTGTGGCAACAACAATGTTGCTAAGTCATTCAGGATACTTGACCTCCGTTATAATGCCTACCTCTATTAGTTGTTGGACTTTGGTTTTAACAAAATTGTTCTTCTTGACCACTCCGGGGTAGTCTAATTATGGTGCCAAAATTATGCATTTAGACTCCCAGGATTGGTAATGTTTTGTAGGCCATCAGAACACTACCCTCAGTGTGCATACCCAAGTGGCCCTCTTGGGCACTGTGTAAACACATGCAAATTCCTCCAACCATCACACACATATTCACATTTCATGAACTAGATGGCAGAAAAGAAGGAAAACACTAGCACAAGTCTTAATCTCGGCTACCACACATTAGGCAATCTTATTAAGTTCTAGTGACCAGCCACTGCACCTGTAACTTCCACTAATAAACTGTATCATTCTAGCCATGTACCACCAATTTTATTTGCTCCATTATCAAGTATAGAATTAGATCAAACCAAGGAATTTTTTTTTTACATCAATAGCCCACCTATGGACCAAGTTATGGATTTTTTAATTTGGTTACAAAATTCTTACCAAATGAACAGTAACTTAGCCAACTTTGCAACATCATATCTTCGGCTACAGGGCTTGAAATTCAGAAATTACAAATCTCAGTTCAACCTCTAGATGTTCTCTAGGTGTGGGAAAAATTTCATACCAAGATTCATTCTACATATGGAGCTATACAACTTTAAGTGCAGAGTCAAAATTCTGATCACTTTATGACCATTTTGCCCATACAAAATTTCATATGTGTGCAAACACTTCATTCACAAGGGCAAAACCCTCCAAGGATATCCCATATATGTGTATTACATATAGGAATTACATTACCTTGATTTTAACAACTTTATGTGGCCAAAATAGATTTACAAGTAAGGAGCCCATCATTCACACTTAGGCAGCTTTGCACCACATCATTTACACAGCCAAACCATTACTAAAATGTTCACATACTTGTCTCATTTTACATACACTACATGTAAAAGCATACATTCACTACAAAATAGTCTTAACCCAGCTAAATACGCACCCTAATTTACAGGAGTACCTGAGACACTATGGACTCTAGAACAGGATGCTGGACAGCTACTGCACAACACAATATGTACCACCATTAAAAATACCAAATGTTATCCTAAAATCCCCAAACTTTCCAGATCATAACTAGACATATGGAAGTTCATGTACATGAAAAATTAGATCAAAACTCAAACAACGAATGTCAGTTTGAATGAGATCTTTCTACTGGACCTGAAATGACAGAATTGAGGGGAGTAAGTTTCATTGAGAAACTTAGTAAGGGTAATACTTGGATTTAATAGGAAATGTGACCATCATCAAAAACTGCATCCAAAGACACTGAAACACAAAAAAACAATGCATATATACAAGATATAGCAACCAAATGCAGCAGCCATTCACAACCAACAAACACACGAAATGCGGCAGCAACAATAACCATAGATTAGTCCATAAAACATGTAATAAACATAACCAAATCACTATTGCAGCCCTCCTCAAGCTAATGCTTGGTCTTAGGAGGATTTTAACACTAGTTAGTACTAACTTTGGGCTCTAGAAACCCTCATTTCACTGCCATCTTTGTGCACTTCACACTAGGTCACAAAGACCTTCAATAAGTGCGCTCCCCTCACTAAGCTTGGTTCATCAAGCTCATGGCTCTCTTCCAGGCTTAGCCCTAGCTCCATGGTTGCTTGAAAATAAAAAAAACAACCCATGGACCAAGAGAGCCCTTCCCAAAGTGGGTAGGTTGAAAGTCAATTTTGATCCTTGAAGCATCCAAGCAATAGCTCTAGTTTGCTTCCAATTGCTTCATTTTGACTTCAATTTCAATCAATTTCAAGTTTGAAGGTGTGGTGGCTATGGAGGAGGCCTAAAATGAGAGGGAGATAAGTGATTTGGCCACTTAAATGGCCTTAAATGAGCTTAAAGGCACAAAACACACTTAACAAGCTTAACCTTCCTTTATGTCATTTTCCTTCTCACTAATTATGGCTTCTTTGTCTTGAACTCATTGGTACATATGTGCCCAACATTTTTTACTATTTATCAACCCTTAGCTGCCTCCCCCATGGTGGGATAACCCGACAATTCCACCATTGGACTTAAGTCAAAAGCTTGAACACCTTAAGGTTTACACTAAGACATTTAGGTCCTTAATGCCTTTAGTGTTTCCTTTGTCCAAACTTGTCTTCCATGAGCAATTTGGTCCTCCAATAGCATACCATTGATATCCTTCCCATAACTCTCCAAGTCTCTTTCTTGAGAGTTTTGCAATTGAGTACCAGAATTTCCAAAACCTTACAAAAAAGTCCATAGGTTGCTTGACAAACAAGCAATCCTTAAGGCTTTTCTTGGGGGCCAAGTCACTAACTTGGAACACTTTTAAGCAGGTGTTGATCATGCCTTTTACCCCGCACACTTCAATCACTATGGTGAGAATTACACAATATCATAGCTTTTAGCCGTTATGACACACTTGTAATTCTCCCATTTTTATGTGGTGGTGACAATTCTTATGCACCAAGAGGCTACACTTTTTCTGTCAAATGGACTTCACCTCCGGGTGTACTTTAAGGTTCTGCTAAATTACACCCGGGTTTACTTTGGGCATATCCTTCAGAGAGTAGGCAAATAGATATTTGTTCATTAATAGGAGGGATACAAGTTTTTCCTTGTCACATTCGGCCATTTTCTTCCCCACTTAGGTACTTCGGCTAGTGACAAGTTCTACATCCTTTGTTTCTATCTTTTCATGATCACTCCTTTCACTTTTTATCTCATCTTCACCAGACACGCTCTTCTCTACCGAAGTCTGTATGTGAACTTTCACAAGACTCTGTCTTGCTTTGACAATAACTTTTCTTACTTTGGCTTGATCGATGAGTATTTCTATGTCATCCTCTTTCACCCCAAGTGTGACAGTCAGGTATTTCACATCTAGTTAGATATGAAGATTGCCCTGCGTCTTTCTTTGGAGGATGGCATTATATGATGATGGGACATCTATGACAATGAACCTTGTCATAGTGGAAGTAAAGAGTTCTTCCTTAGTTTGGGCTGAGTTGCCCTTTAGCATTAGGGGTAGATCAATCCACCCAAGCACTAGGAGTTCTGATGTGATGACTCTCCTAGTTAATGATGGGTCTTAACCAAGTAAGTATTTTTTTTTTAGTTTATTTAAGTGTTTTTAAATTAAGTACCTCAAGTTAGCACCTTGTTAAGCAAGAAAGACAAGTTTAGCTAAGTAAGTGAGTTCCTAAGTTTGGTTAGGCACCTAAAAGTCAAAAAGGGGCAAAATGGTAATTTTGATGAAAGTGAATAGCATGACTATAATTTTGATGAAATTAGGGTCATGTAAGGAATTTGGCCTAGTTAAGTCAAGACCATTAGTTATCGTAGCTATTAGAACCACCTTTGAAGGAAAAGAGTAAAAAGTTGCACTAAGTGTTTAATCGAGCCATTTATGTCTTAAGTGGCTTAAGTGTCCAACAGGCCAAGTGTAAGAGGCTCTTGGGCATCCTTTAGGAAAAAGGAAAAATGCTTTTGGTTGAGTGTTTGGTGACCAAAGTGAAATAAATGAGAACTTGAGGGTCAAGGAGCAAGAAAACAAGAAGTATGCCTTAGTGGGGGAGTTAGGATTTTTTTGGGTTAGTTGACTTCCTTTACCATTTGCTTTCTTTCCTAAAATTCGTAGCTTCCTCTCCCCACCAGAATTTTTGCTCCAAAGCTCCCTAATTCTACAAATTCCCATTGAATTCGAAGGCCCCAAGGTGATTACAAGAAGCCCCAAGCTTGATTTTGGTGTTCTTGCTTCAATCTAGCTCTTTGATGCTTGTTTTGGACTTGAAACCTTAGGTAAGCTTCTTGGTTTTATATGGGCTGGTACTAAGTTGTTTCCATAGCTATTAAGGGTCTTTATTTGAGGTTCTTGGTGCCATATCATGTTGGTTTTAGGATTGGAACTCTAGAGAGCTTGGTTGAGCTAAAGTGAATATGTGCTTCGATTCTTGCTTCGTGGCTGAGTTTGAGGTAAGGGTTCAAGTTAATTTAGCTTAAATAATGCATAGAAATGTAGTGTTATATGTGGGAATGAAGTAGAAACAAGACCCATGTAAATCAGACTTGGGATTAGAAAGTTTGAGTAGGTTTCATGCAAGTTCGCACGTTGTCACGCAATGCTATAAATGCATTGGTGATGCATCGCCAAATTGGAGACGCATCACCATTAGATGTCAGGATTCCAGAGCATTGATGCCTTTTGTGACGCGTCACCAATGGTGCCACCAAGGCATTAGTCCCTCAAGCTCGGGGCATCCTAAGAATGTTTCAAACTCTCGGTTATCATCCCTAGGCTAATTTAAGACATCCCATAGCCTTGGTTGGGTCTTAGACTCATTCCTAAGTTAAGAATTATGCATTATTTAAGAGGTAGCTAACTAGTGTGGTTAAGTTAAAGCTAAGTAGAGTGGCTAAGGGCTAAAAGTGCTCAAGTTGTCAAGTGGGCACTAATGGGGATTAAGTTGGTTTCAGGCTACATTGGCCTAGAAGAAAAAGTCTCAAACCTAAGAGAATTGAATATGAAACCTAAGAAGATCCCAACTGAACCATTTGGTTTGATAAGTGAGCCACTAAGGAGCTCTGAGCCAAACTATAAAGGTTTGGCTAGTTAAACCACATAAGATGGCTACCTTGTACAATAAATTAAGGGTAAGGCGGGTAAGTTTGAGAGAAGATGATTGATAGCCGAAGGACTATCGCCTCTCCTAGAACGCACCTCCTATCAAAAGCATGCTCGGGAAGCCTGGCACCATCTGAGGGAGGCACTAGTACTAACCTCGGACTAGGCGAATTCCAGTGCCTCAAACTCGGGATTTAGCCTAGTACCCTAGAGAGCTCCAAAGGTGCAGACAGTCCCCTTGGGGGATTAAATGGATCGCCTTCGGGATAGAAGAACCAGCTACCACAAGCAAGAGAGGATTTTCCGAAGGCGGAACCTGCGAGCTAGGCAGCGCCCCGAACGACGAGCATAACTCCCGAAGAAGGGTGTTTGTCCCAGAGAACGACCTCGCCTAAAGGACATCGGGAGTACGGCAGGAGCATTTAAGGAGCCTCTGACACATCGCCCACAGACGCACCATGTCACCTCAAACGACGCTCTGACACGCCGACGCCGCCCAGGCCTTGTCACAACCTGTCTCGGACCAAGGCTCGAGGGAGCCTACAAACAGCTACTTGTCCCCTATGTCCAAAGGTACACAGCAGATCTGACCGAACACGTGTCACGATCTGAACGGGCCAGACACTTCTATAAATACCAAAGAGCAGCCCCTTGCAAATGGTTGGTCAGTCAGTTGAGAGGATACGAACAGGCAAGGCCACTAAACCCCTGAGTGCTCTCTTTCCTTCACCTCTCAGAAAACTAACTTGGGCGTCGGAGGCTCCTCCCCGGAAAAACATCCCGGGGACCTCCTAACCTTTCCTTTTGGGCTCTTCAGGTACCACTCCCTGGGAAACCTCCACTCCGGGCGTTCTCCTCCTCAGGAAGTCCCTCCAGAAACCACCATGTCCTCCAGCGAAGATGTCTCCGGACATCATTTGGCGCCGTCTGTGGGAACCCACCCTCAGGTTGCCGTCGTTGAGACTCGGCGTTCTAAGGACAAAGGACTCCCGAAGTCCCCGTCCGCGCCTGAAGTCCAACCGGCTGCTGAGCAAACTCTTCCAGGGACTTCCACGCCCGAGGAAGAACGTCCTCTGGTCATAACCATGAGCTTCCTCCGTGACTTCCAACGCTCTGTTGTGGCTGAGATGACACAACAGATAGACAGAAGATGGCCACAACAAGCTCAAACCCAAAGGTCTCCTTCACCGGTACGCCCTCGGGAAAAGAGCCCCAAAGCAGTCCGCCGCAGTTCGGGGAGTGAAGACCCACGTGAGGAGTCTTCAACAGAAAATATGCCCCTCGGGGCACGCCTTCCAGGGCAAACGGGGCCCAACCAACCCAAAATTCGACGCCGAAGGAGCCCTTTGCCCGAGACGAGGTCACCCTCTCCCCGACGACGAAGCCATTCTCCGAAGAGGCGCCGTCAATCTCCTCCACCTGAGGAAGAACCTAGCGCCGCCGCCCTCATGGAGAAAATATTGGCAAGGCTGGACCGAGTCGAGAGGCAGGTGGCTCGCAAGCCAGTTTGGGCCAGACTGTCTGAGTCTTTTTGTGGGGATCAGTCTCCTTTCACCCGAGCTGTGGTCGAGGCAGCTATGCCAGGTGACTTCAGGGTACCTTGGTTAGAGACGTACGATGGTCGGACCGACCCACAGGCTCACCTGACGAAGTACAGACGCAGCATGATGATGCACGGTGCGGACGATGCCACCTTGTGCAAGTGCTTCGAGGTCACCCTCTCTGGGCCAGCAACCGCGTGGTACAACTCCTTGGCTCCAGGAATCATCGGAAAATTCCAGGAGTTATCAACAGCCTTCACCCAACAGTTCATCGGGAGTCGCCCGACGGCGAAGATGCCCGTTCAAATGTTCGACATAGCGCAAAGAAGCGGAGAAACTATACGCGACTATGTCGAGAGGTTCAACAGAGAGGCTTTAAGTGTTCCAGACTTTCGGCCCGAAATACGCATCCTCGCCATGACAAGGGGCCTTCGGAGGGATTCCCAACTCTTCTACGAATTCTCCAAGGACCCTCCAGACACACTGGGCGAATTCTACCGACGGGCCGAACAGCACATGACGGCCGAAGAACTAAGAATGGGCGGACCCAGGCCCGAGCACACCCGTGGCGAGGGGTCCAGCCAGCAGGCACGCTATCCGACCGACCAGCCACCCCGACCCCGGAGAATGCGAGGAAGGAAACCCCCGAACTTCACAGCGCTGAACACCACGAGGACCAACATCCTCATGACTCTGGAGAGGCAGGGAACACAAGTTCAGAGGCCAAGGGCCATGACCGCTGAAAATAGAAAAAACATGAAGAAGTTCTGCCAATTTCATCGCGATCATGGCCACGACACTGAGGATTGCTTCCAGCTGAAGAAGTATATTGAATCGCTGATAAAACAAGGCCAACTTCGGTGGTACCTACAGTTGCCTTCCCCGAAGGGGAGGAAAGAGGAGGAAGGAAAGGTAGAAGATGAGGACTACGACTCCGACAGGCGGAGAAACCGAAGTTCGAAAAGGCACCCTCCACACCCTGTGGGAGTCATACAAACAATCACGATGGGGCTCCCATCCTCGGAAAGGAAAAGGAAGGCCAGGGAAATAGCTGTCATGGACTATCAAAGTCCGGCGAAGAAGCTATCCCGAAAAGATGGTTCCACAGTCGTCTTCCCTCACGACGACCCACTCCTGATCATGGCAAGAATTGGAAACTGGGATGTCAAAAGGGTATTACTTGATGACGGATCAAACGCTGATGTCCTATTTTCACAACTGCTGCCGAGCTTGGGCATATCCATCAGTGATCTCAGGCCTGTCACTTCACCGACCTTCGGGGTAGGACCGTCCGAGTTACCCGTCCTCGGATGGATCGACCTTCCATTAATGATGAGAGGGACTTCGGTCAAAGGACTAGCTGAGTTGTTTGCCTCGACAATGGCGAGGTTCATCGTCATGGATGTCCCCTCATCATACAACGCCATCCTTGGAAGGCAGACGCAGGGAAATCTGCACATTCGCCCTGACGTGAGATATTTGACTGTCACTTTCGCCACCAAGGAAGGAGACGCAGAAATCTTCATAGATCAGGGCGAAGTAAGAAAGGTGTTCGTCAAAGCCCGAAAAGCCCCAGCAAACAATTCCACACAAGCTGTAGAAGCAGGGGCTTCAAAGTCAAAAAATGGCGAGAAAGAAGATTCTGGCAAGGTAGAAATGGAAGAAGTGGAACTTATCCCAGGACGAAGTACCCGAATAGGGAAAAACTTGTCCGAAGGAGATAAGAAAAAACTTGTATCCTTTCTGGTAATGAATAAAGACCTGTTCGCCTACTCGCCGAAAGACATGCCGGGGGTAAATCCGCGCGTAGTACAACATAGCCTCAAAGTAAGTCCGGAAGCAAAGCCTGTCCGGCAAAAGAAACGGGGCATCTCAGCCCATAAAAATGAATTCGTCAAAACCGAAGTCCAACATTTATTGGAGGCAGATGTAATCAGGGAGGTCAAGTACCCCGAATGGCTAAGCAATGTAGTGATTGCCACAAAAGAAGGAAGCAACAAACTTCGGATGTGCATCGACTTTAGAAACCTGAATGATGCTTGCCCAAAAGATTCATATCCTCTCCCGCCAATAGATCAACTGGTAGATTCAACTGCCGAATACGAGCTCCTAAGTTTCTCGGTTAAACCTCTCTATGTATTCCCGGATGGTCTCCCCATTCTTTTGGGCTATGTCAAACATCAAGACTGGCATCTTCGTCATTGCCCTACTTCCGATGAACGGCTGTGTGAAGGTAGTGGACAACTCCTAGAAACCATTATGGTTTCGAGTGCCAAAGAGTTGTACCACACAGTCATCGGTCCTAATAGAGTGACTTTGAAACATTTGCAGAGGGTGGCATCGTCAGCACCATGCAATACCATGCTCCTCTTATACTTTTTCAGATGGGCCTGGGGGTCACTGTACCCATCATATGTCTCGAGATGTGGTACTTGGAAATCCCTGGGCATTGGTGCCTCTACAAAAGTACGGATGAATGGGGACTCCTCTCCAGTGAAGGTCTCTGATAACCTTGACCAGACAGGCTTTCAAAAGACCTATTTTTCCACCTTTTCAAACCTCTCCAGTATTTTCTCCATCAAGATGGTAGTACCCTCAATTCCTTGTAACCTGGGAACTGCCAGTAGGGGAGAATAGCATTGTCTTCTTGGTGAGTAACTTCGCTGACATGGTGACAAGGACTTCTCATCTGAGGATGGACTTCGCCGGTGAGAATTTCTGTGCTCTTTTAAACCTGCACTCGTAGGGTGATGTCCCTACGATGCTATGTTTTCCATTGAGGACTCATTATGAGGGCTTTCGCTACTAGAGCTCCGGCGAGGTGACTTATGAATTTTCTCTGGACAGGCATCTGGAGAACGTGCCCATTTTGAAGGTGCTTGTGACCTTCTTTGGTAAAGTTGTTGTGTCATCTTAACTATGATAGAGCACTGAAGGTCACATAGAAAACCCACTATGATCATTAGAGGACGCTCGTCCCCTAACATTGAAGTCGCTACTGCAGGTTGTTCAATTATTGCTTGAGTCTCTGGCGCAGATTGGGACCTCAGGAGTCCCTTGTCCTTAGAACACTGAGTCTCAACAACAGCGACTTGAGGGTGAGTTCCCACACAAGGCACCAAATGATGCCTGGTGACATCTTCATTGTATGACATGATCGGCCTGAGTGATAGACTTCTGGTGAGAACGTATCTACAAGACCTTGAAGAATGTGTATTAGGAGCTCCTAGGAGTATTTTCTCGGGAGAGGGATCTCCGACACCCAGGTAAGTATGTGAAAAGATAAGCTGTTTAAGAGCAAAGAGTATAAAAGGAGGATATCTCTTGTGTCTTTAACTGGGAGCCTCCCCGAGTTTTTAAAGGATGTTAGGAGGAGAAGGTCGTTATGCCCAATATCAGCAGATCAGGACATGTGTTCGACTAAATTTGGTCTGTACCTTTGGAGAGTGGAATCTCCAGCTAGCTATAGGTAGTTCCAGCAAAAAGGTAGGGGCGTCTTGTCAGATATCCCTCAACTGTATTTGTCGTTTCTCAATAAGACCCATTTGGGGATCTGAGGCTCTTTCGGATAGGAATCTCAACCGACAGTGATTGGAGAAGGCCCTTTGGATGGGCATACCTATCTTTGGGAGACATTTCCACTGTCAAGGATGATGGACTTACGTTCCCAAGGTTGGCAAAGAACCCTTTTTTTCTGGAGTTGGTCACATATACTTCCAAGGGTGGTAAGGAGAATTTTCCCAAGGTCGGTCATATGAATTCCTGAGGGTGGTTTCAGGTCTACCAATAAGAAGGTTTCAGGGGTGATAGTGTTAGTGTTCTGCCCAAAAGCCAATCATGAGATGATTGTATTTTTGCACACTGAGTCATGATATTTTATTAAGGCATTAATCCAGCAATTATGTTTGTTGTTTTGTTTCTGCATGAAGTAATAAACATAATTGTAACCCTAGAATAATGATATTCTTAAATGTCCTTGGTCTAGTATTATTGTGGAGTAGGTTATAATTGATGACCGAAGTGTGGCCACACTAGTTACCTAAGGACTTCGAGAAAGAAGGAAGCCAGACACCTGAGGAAAACCACCTCGGCAGAACGCCGGTACCTACCTCGGGAAATCAATGGACCATCTCCCTCGCAAGGGCGACCGAACTAATCTTGGAAATAGGTGATGCCCCGAGGTACCAGCCTGACTCCGGGAAAGGCCCCCACTACGAAGACGGACTTCGACCTAGGGGACCTCAAAGGCACAGCAGAAGTCATCTAAGACTCTCTGACACTTCGCCCGTACGCCCTGTACGGGCACCCTCAATTGAGCTCTGACAAAGTGACACGCCCCCCGTCTTGTCATGTCGGGGTACGATTGTTGCAGCTCATGGCTCGAGGAGCCTGCAGGCGGCCAAGGAATCCCACCCCTAGCAGTACAGGCATCATCCAACCATACACGTGCCACAATCTTAAAGGCTCGTTTCCTCCTTTCAATACACCAGGCACATGGCCACAAAGGAGGACGCTCCGGCTCCGGCTGGAAGAGAATAGGATAGAGAGAGGTCGGAAAATGGAGGGCACTCTGCCCTCTCTACCTAAATACTCTCCCTCAGGCCTGCAGAAAGACACGCCAGGTACATGCCTCTTGTACTTATTACGGTGTTTCCAACTGAAAAAAGGCACTGACTTGGGCGTCGGAGGCTCTTCCCCGGAAAAAGATTCCGGGGACCTCCTAACTGTTGTCTTCTGAGTGTTCCAGCCAGGCATCCCTGGAGGATTTTTGTTTCAGGCCCTTTACCACGCCGTTGGAGCTTCACGTCACCTCCTCGCCACGGGACCAAGGAGCTGCTGGCCCTCACTTGAGGCGATCCACCAAGAACGGCAATTTTTCTCCAGGAACCCCTGCTGCCTTCATCACTGCACACAGCGGAGATGCCGGTTCCGTACAACCGGACGATATCACTTGGCGCCGTCTGTGGGAAATAGCTCCCAGGTTTCCGAAGTTGAAGATCGGCATTCTAAAGGGAAGGGACATTCGAGGTCTCCTCCCGTGCCAAACATTCAGCGGGCAACCGAATAATGGCAGCAAGGGTGCCTCCGCCCGATGATAAATGCCCTCTGACTACTATCATAGGCTTCCTGCGCGAATATCCACGCCTTGTCGTAGTCGAAATGATGCAATAGTCAAGCCGAAAAAGGCCACAGCTAAGTACAAACCAAAGCACCTCCACAGCGCTACCTCGATGAGGGGAAAAGTCCCGTGTCAAGTCACAAAAGTGTAGGGAGCAAAGATCAACGAGATGAGTCCCCTTTGGGAAGTAGGCCCCTTCGGGATATGGACTGTAGGAAAAGTGGGGTCAGGATGGCCCGGACCTCCCCGGGTTCGGCACCGGAGGAAAAGATGCCATCTCCTTGGCAACAAAGTCAAGACCCATTGCCCCGAAAAGTCATCTATGACTTGACTAGCGGCCAGAAGGAACCGATTCTACTTCCCTGAACACGCAATCGCTGTCCGAAGTGACCTGCCCCTGCGCGACGTCACAAAAAAGGGTGGAAGCATTCGGAAAAGACTATAAAAATGGTGCATCGAACTCGAAAAGTACTACGTCACACCATAGAAGGGCAGTGAACGCCCAGGTACTGGCAGACTACACCGTCGAAATCCCAAAAGGAGGGAAGGCTGGAACCAATAAGGGAGACAGAGCGAAGGTAGATCCAGAATGGAAACTCATTGCCAGTGGAACCCCAAGCACAGAACATCAGGACGCAGGGATACCCCCTCGAGGGCCCGAAGGCAGAAAGGCCATAGAAACGATCAAATTTTGATTATCAGAAGTATTGGGCCATCCGAGTATAGCAAAGCTAGGTATAACGACCTCGCACAAAAGGCTGAAAGATCTTGTCGGGAGAAATCACAAAACCTAAGGGTCCCAAAAATCCTCATGAAACGGCAGAAAGTGCAAAGGCGTTCCAGACGATATTTCCTGATTAAGGGAAAACCATGCAGGCAAAGGTATGCAACTCTATTATTACTATATATCGGTAAAAAAGGTGCGGGACAATTCATCCAGTAAGCTCAACGTGAAAATGGCTAAGGACGAGCCACCACCCGAAGACTGCCTTCTGAGCAGATAACCTCAGAAAGATTACACTGAGCCGCTCCTGACAGCACCCAAAGATGTGAAGTAGAGGACTACTTCACCGAGTGGGGTAGGGCAGGACTCCTAGCAACCATTGCACATACAGTTCATCTGGAAGAACATAATATGCTGATTTGGCATACCAACAATGGTGTTGGCCAAAAATGATTTCCAGTCTATAGACAAAGGATTTCAAGAATCCATCATCAGCATGAGAAAGAACTGTCGAGCAACAGATAGGCAAGGTTGCCAAAAGAGCTATAAAAAAGGACTACAAAAGAGGTTGGAGAAAACAAAGGGAAAATGGCCAGGAAAATTTCCTATCGAACCTAAGAAGCTCTCAAAGGAGCGAAGAGGGGAAATACCTTTCTCATTTATCTCCAGTACAAAGATGGAAAACGACAAGGGTTTTCCCAAGATCCCTTAGCCGAATATGGTTGGGAAAAGATGGAAAACCACAAGGGTTTTCCCAAGATCCCTTGGCCGAATGTGGTCGGGAAAAGATGGAAAACCACAAGGGTTTTCCCAAAATCCCTTGGCCGAATGTGGTCGGGAAAAGATGGAAAACCACAAGGGTTTTCCCAAGATCCCTTGGCCGAATGTGGTTTTCCCAAAATCCCTTGACCGAATGTGGTCGGGAAAAAAACGACAAGTGTTTTCCCAAAATCCCTTGACCGAATGTGGTCGGGAAAAGATGGAAAATGACAAGTGTTTTCCCAAAATCCCTTGGCCGAATGTGGTCGGGAAAAGATGGAAAACCACAAGTGTTTTCCCAAAATCCCTTGACCGAATGTGGTCGGGAAAAGATGGAAAACGACAAGAAAAATCCCTTGACCGAATGTGGTCGGGAAAATGGAAAACGACAAGGGTTTTCCCAAAATCCCTTGACCGAATGTGGTCGGGAAAAGATGGAAAACGACAAGTGTTTTCCCAAAATCCCTTGGCCGAATGTGGTCGGGAAAAATCCCTTGACCGAAGGTGGTCGGGAAAAGATGGAAAACAAGGAAACAGCAAGTGTTTTCCCAAAATTTGGCCGAAAAAAAATCCCTTGACCGAAGGTGGTCGGGATGGACAATAATGGTCGGTAAGCGAGAAGTATTTCGCAGTTCCTTGACCGAATGTGGTCGGGATCGTTGAAAAAGATCGCTCGAAATGTTGGCAGAGATTACTCAAAACACTTAGCCAAAATTATGAGAATTCACTAATCGAAATTTTGATACAGGAAGAAGGTTACAAAGAAAAGAAAAACACGAAGAAAAAGAAGAAGGAAAAAAGCCCTAGGATATCTAGGGGGCCCCGGCGTCATGGGAAGCTCCAGCTCCGCTGCCTTTGGCCGACGTCTTCGGAAATAAGGCAGGTGACAGGTTGAGGAGCTCTATCTTTGACCAAGCCCACCGAGGACCCTCGGGAATATCCATGGCCGCCAAAAAAGAGAGGTCAAGGTCTGGATACTTCTTGTGAAACTGATGACGGGCTAGGCAGAAACCGTCCTGAAAAGCAACCTTCGTTGCCTGGACAGCTTTGTCCTTAGCCACGTCTAAGTCATCCGCCTCGTTCTGAAGATCCGAGACCTCCTTCTGAAGGGTTGCAACCTCCTTCTCCAGTTCTTTCACCTTCTTCTTGTTCTTCGAGTCCTTCTTCAGCATGTCGACCTCGGCGCGAAGGTTAGCATTGTCCTCCTTTAGCATGCCGACCTCGGCTCGAAGGCTGGCATTGTCAGCAAGAGCCATCGCCAAGAGAGCGGTCTCTTCCTCCTTCTCCTTTTTAATGGCTTCATTGGCTGAGGTTAAGCTCACAACCTCCGCACCGAGGACGGACATCTTATGGGAGAAGTCTTTGATGAGGTCCTCCTGGCCCATCAAAAACTCGTCCCGAACAGCAGCTACCTTCTCCCTGGCTATCCGGCTTAATTCGATGCTGGCCAACGCCGAATCAGCACAGAAGCGCTTGGCCATCGCCAGCTCATGCTTGGCCTGAACTCGTGCCAAAGACTGCTCTGTCGTCCACACCCGAAGGTGCTCGCTGTACCCCAAGAGCTGCAAGAGAGGAGACACTTAGCAAAATTTATAAGGAAAGCCAAAATACGGAGATAAGGAAGTGGGAAGAAAAGTAAAGGGACCAGGAGAGTTACACGGGCAGCGTGCTCAGAAATCTTGGCAACAAGGGTGCCCTCGGAGGCGCACTCCTTGGCAACCGCCTTGGAGGAAGCTTGGGTGAGCATGCCCCTTGCCATCTGGGGAGCCATTTCTCGGCAGTCTTCGGAGAACAGATTCATGTCCTCCGTGAAAGACCAGAATGGCTCCCTTGGGATTTTGTCCCTCGGGATGAGAGAGTCCCGAAGAGCCCGTCTTCAGGCGTGATCAGTAACCCAGACTGGGGGCGCCAAATCCTCTGAAAAAATGAAGACGTAAGTTAGATAAACACCCTCAGTCATGCAAATCGAAAGTATTGAAAAAAAAAAAAAAAGGAGCAAGAGGCAAACCGGGCGGAACCCCAGCAGTGTCCTCGTCAGAGTCGGGGATCTCTTCCACGATAGCAAGAACTTGTTTCCCTTTATCCCTGCGGCGTTTCTCCAGTTCCTCAGTAGTGGGAACGTGTTCCCCTTCATCCCTTCGGCGTTTCTCCAATTCCTCAGCAGTAGAATCACCTGCTAAGCGTTTCTCCAATTCCTCAGCAGTAGAATACCTGCTAAGGTACTTAAAGGGATCACCGAGGCGGCAGGACTTGGAACGGTGGAAACAATAAGCTCCCCCACAGGAACCTCGGCAGAAATTTCAGCCCCGACAGGAGTCTCAGGCGGGATGGAAGTTGCGATGACATGTTCAGTCCCCGCCGCATCCTCTGGGGGTGGAAGAAGGGTGTCCTTCTTCGTCTTCTTCGACACCGAAGATGGCCCGCTTCCAGAAGTCTTGCGCCTCTTGGTAGCACCCTTCTTCGTTTGTTCTCCCTTCTCGGTCTAACCAAGAAAGAGGTACTTATAGTAGGCAGCAAATTCGTCACTCTTTTCTAAAAAAGAACATCAAGTGTGAGCCTACAAAGACAAAGAATGCTGAAAATTTTGAAAGGAAATTCACTTTCAAAAAACTGGCAAGAGGGAGACATAAGAGGATGCCCGATCTCGGGAATGAACGAATATATGGCAGGACAAGAAGAGGAGGGACTTCGGGACAGAGGAAAACGACTTTGGGAAACCGAAAACCAAAAAACCGAAGGAACTCTGAAGTAGAACTCACCAAAAGCCTTGCCAAAATCTGGATTTCTGGACACCGTCGTGAAAAATAGCCGGAAATCGCTCCGTCGTAAGAATTGCGCCGGAAAATGGGGAAAAGACAGAGAAAAGGCTCTAGAGCAGATGAGAGCTAAAAATAAAGAGTGAAGCAAAAATGAAGCGAAAGGTGTTTATATAGAGCAAGAAGGGGCACAACCGCCGCGCGAAGGCGAAACGACGCCATAATTGCCCCTCGCACGCAAAAAGACACGCCTTTCCCAGCCAGCTCTTGCCACGTGCCACCCATTGCGAGAAACCTGGGCGCGCTTTCTGATATTCTGAAAACCCAGGCGCATCACCCAGAACTGACACACCTAGTTTCAAGACGTGACGGTTCGCTGGCCAATGGCAGGAAAAATGAAAAAGTTGGGAGAAATTGGGCACCTCGAGAACGCCAAAAGAACACCAAAAGACAGACAGGTGGCATTTGCCCGAACAAGGCACATCCCTTGGGTGGCAAATGACACACTCCGAAGTCCTGAAAATAGCCCACAAATGAAAGCATCAGCCGAAGTATCCTTTTCGGCTTTCCGAAGGGGGGCATGTGATGACCGAAGTGTGGCCACACTAGTTACCTAAGGACTTCGGGAAAGAAGGGAGCCAGACACCTGAGGAATACCACCTCGGCAGAACGCCGGTACCTACCTCGGGAAATCAACGGACCATCTCCCTCGCGAGGGCGACCGAACTAATCTCGGAAACAGGTGATGCCCCGAGGTACCAGCCTGACTCCGGGAAAGGCCCCCACTACGAAGACGGACTTCGACCTAGGGGACCTCAGAGGCGCAGCAGAAGTCATCTAAGAGTCTCTGACACTTCGCCCGTACGCCCTGTACGGGCGCCCTCACATGAGCTCTGACAAAGTGACACGCCCCCCGTCTTGTCATGTCGGGGTACGATTGTTGCAGCTCATGGCTCGAGGAGCCTGCAGGCGGCCAAGGAATCCCACGCCCAGCAGTACAGGCATCATCCAACCATACACGTGCCACAATCTTAAAGGCTCGTTTCCTCCTTTAAATACGCCAGGCACATGGCCATAAAGGAGGATGCTCCGGCTCCGGCTGGAAGGGAACAGGACAGAGAGAGGCCGGAAAACGGAGGGCACTCTCTCCTCTCCGCCTAAATACTCTCCCTCAGGCCTGCAGAAACACACTCCAGGTACACGCCTCTTGTACTTATTACGGTGTTTCCCACTGAAAAAAGGCACTGACTTGGGCGTTGGAGGCTCCTCCCCGGAAAAAGATTCCGGGGACCTCCTAACCGTTGTCTTCTGAGTGTTCCAGCCAGGCATCCCTGGAGGATCTCTATTTCGGGTCCTTTACCACGCCATTGGAGCTTCACGCCACCTCTTCGCTACGGGACCAAGGAGCTACTGGCCCTCACTTGAGGCGATCCACCCAGAATGCCAATTTTTCTCCAGGACCCCCTGCTGCCTTCATCACCGCACACAGCGGAGATGCCGGTTCCGCACAACCGGACAGCATCAATAATAATACATAATGACTAGCATATGTAGAGACTAATATGAGATACGTAGTCTACATATAGGTACAAGTTACAGAAATTGTTACTGGACCGACCCACTATGAGAACGCTACATGGATCGTTATATGAGCATCATAAGTGATTCTTATAGTGATCATGGTATATGTAGTCCTTTGACCTAAGGTCATCAAGGTTCTCTACATGTGAGTCGCATACTTTGATACTTCCCTTTGTTGCTCGTAACTGAGTGAACTTGAAGGAGGTCATTGGGTATGTCACATATCATGCGGATGGATTTGTATGATCAAGATGAGATTTGTCCCTCCTATGTAATGGGAGTGATATCTTTAGGCCCCTTGATAGAGTGAGACTTAGAAAATGCATGGCCATGCTCAAATGAGTTGATATACGATATCAATGTCATCAATTTAAGTTAGTCTACTCAGTAATCAAGAAACCTAAGATTGGGCTATCTAAGATTGGGCTATATGAGAGTGACATATTCCATGTCTCGTGCCTAGTCTTGATATCTTGGACAAAGGGACAATGGCATATATGAGTAAGGATCATAAAGGTTTAGTCGAATCATCGACAATCTTGTCACTTATGTAGCAATGATATGTTGCTAGACACCGCTAATTGCTTTTGATCATAAATGTGATTTATGATCATTGTTAACGTGGTAGAGCCTATTGGGTTGCATATATAGAGCTATTTGGATTATTAGAATGCATGGGCTAAATGTTTGGGTTATGGTTTCATAATAATTTCATGTTAATTATGGGGCCAAAAGTTGAGTATTATTAAGCTTGAAATTAAAGCCTAATTGGATTAAGGCTTTGAAACCCATTAGGCCTAGAAGTTGAGTCTCATTATAAATATAACTTTTAGTGAGAAATTTGAAGCCTTTTGCCCTAGCCTCCCAAAGAGGACAGCCGCACTCTTCTCTTGTAATTCCTTGGAGGACACAAGCTAGCACTGCAAGCACAAGAGAAACGCATCTGCTAGGACATGGTGGAAGCGTGGTGATCCCGAGAAGCTCGTGTGCATACCATAGAGAGCTTGAATACGTCAACCGTTTAGGTTTTTATGGTTCGACTCTACAGTTGGGCGAAATATCTCAACCAAATTAGGTATGAAAATTTTTGAACACCCAGTTTAGCCCGTTTTACTTGGATCCTGGAGGGTTTCGGTTAAATTTCGCTTCCCTTGTTTGGCTCCCAAAACCCTATAGATAGCTCTTCAGCTATCACTTACAGCTTATTCATAGTGAAATGGAAACATTCACAACTTATTTCGAATGAAATGGAAGCATAAACAACTTGTTTAGAATGAATGGAAACATTCCCAAGTAGTTTGGAATGGAAACATTTACAAACAGTTTAGAATGAACAAACTAGTGCTAAAAGTTTCCATTTCATTCTAAACAAGTTATATATCTTTCCATTTCATTCGAAACAAGTTGTGAATGTTGACATTCCATTCTAAAGTAGTTCTAAATGCATCCATTCCAAACTACTTGTGAATGTTTCCAATTCATTCCTAACAAGTTGTGCATGTTTCCATTCCATTTCAAACAAGTTGTGAATGTTTCCATTTCATTCCAAACTAGTTGTGAAAGTTACCATTTCATTCTAAAATATTTGTGAATATTTCCATTTCATTCTAAACAACATGTGAATGTTTATGTTTCCTAAACAAGTTATGAATGTTTCAATTTCATTCTAAATAAGTTGTAAATGTTTCCATTTCATTAAAAACAAGTTCTGAATGTTTTCATTCCATTATAAGCTAGTTGTGAATGTTTGCATTTCGTTTTGGACTACTTGTGAATGTCTCCGTTCCAAACAAATTGTGAACGTTTTCATTTGAATCTAAAAAAGTTGTGAACATTTCCTTTTCAATCCAAACTAGTTGCAAATGTTTCCATTCCACTACTAGTTTGGAATGGAAACATTCATAACATGTTTAGAATGAAATCAAAACAGTCACAACTAGTTTAGAATGAAAAGAAAATATTCACAACTTGTTTAGGATGAAATGGAAACTTTCACAATTACTTTACAATGGAAACATTCACAGCTAGTGTGGAATGGAAACATTCCTAATAGTTTAGAATGAAATGCAAACATTAACAACCTATTTAGACTAAAATGGAAAAAATTGTAACTAGTTTGGAAGGAAATGGAATCATTCACAACCTATTTAGAATGAAATGGAAACATTCACAACTAGTTTGAAATGAAACGGAAACATTCACAACTAGTTTGGAACAGAAACATTTGTTACTTCCTTGGAATTAAATGGACACAATCACAACTTCTTTGGAATAAAATGGGAACAGCCATAACTTTTTTAGAATGAAATTGAAACATTTACAACAAGTTTGAAATGGAAACATTCACAACTTGTTTAGAATGAAATAGAAACATTCCCAACTTGCTTGGAACAGAAACACTCACAACTAGTTTAGAATGAAATTGAAACAGTCACAACTTCTTTAAAATGATATGGAAATACTCATAACTAGTTTAGGATGAAGTGAAAACATTCACAACTAGTTTGGGATGGAAACATTCATAACTTGTTTAGAATAAAATGGAAACAATAACAACATGTTTTGTTATGGCCCTTCTAGTGGGAGGTGAAATTGAGGAAGGTAAAGTGTTTTAAATTAAGTTTAGAACCTTAATTCAAGTTTACATAGCAAGAATAGAGAAGTTTAGCAAAGTTCACTAAGTTCCGAGAAGAATAAAGCACTAAACGAAGTTCAGGGGCAAAATGGTAATTTTGCATCCTGAATAGCCGGGACGAGTCGTGGGTGTTTTAAAATGAATTTTTATAACTTAACTTTCAACCTTAATGTAAACTTAGAGAATAAACAAGGATTTAATCAAGAATCACTAAGTTACAAAGATGGGGGACTTAATTGCATTAAACTTGAAACCTTGGTGACCTTGATGCTAAGTAAGGGTTTAAGAAGGGAAAGAGAAGGGGGAGGCTGCCATAACCATGTTTTCATACTTCCCTCACTCATTTCTCTCTCAAATTAAGCTTGGAATCAAGTGATCTTGGTGTCAAGAGGTGCAATTCAAAGCATATAAGCTTGGAGGAGCCAATTTCAAGGTTGAAATCATGATTTTGAAGCTTGGAAGGACATTTTTCCACATCCCCTATTTTTGAACGAAGTAAGAGACATGTTCTTGATTGAATTCATGTTTGTTAGTTAGTTTGAAGCTTGGGTTTTGGTTAGAGAGTGAAGTTTTGATGATTAGTGCTTTGTTTTTGGATTGGAACTTGTGTAGAACTTTGGTGAGCTTGGTTGAATGAAAAGGGGCTTGATTCTTGCTTGTTACTTGGAGTTGAGGTAAGGGAGATATGTTTTCAAGTTCATTTGATGCCATTAGCTTGTGTTTGCTTGAAGAATTTGAGTGGTTTTAGCTATGGCATTAGTAAAAGGTTTTGGTTAAATTGTGGTGGACTAGAGGAATTGGGAGGATTGGATTGATGTTACAAGACATCATAGCTTAGCTTGTGATAGTTGGTTATGTTCTATGCAACATATTCTATGTGTGTATGAACCATGCATGTTTGATATGTGTAGGAATCATCCAAAGTTCATAGCAGCAAAATGCGCCAATCTCTGCATTTCTGCAGATTGGCGATGCGTCGCCAATTACAGGTCGACCCCAGCGACGCGTCGCCAATCCAGCAAAAGTTCACAGAACGTTACCAACTATGGCGACGCGGCGCCACAGTTGGTGACGCGACGCCATAGACAGAAATGCCAGGATTTTCATATTTTGCTAGCTTGATCCCAGTGAGACCTAAGGGGGTTCTTAGCATACCTAAGGGTCTAAGGATTCCGGGGGTACTCCGAGACTTCCAAAAGTCCCACAAAGTATAAGAGTTTCCTTGAGTTTTGTAGAGTTTTAAGGTTGCTCGTGCAACAAGCAAGGAAACTATGTTGCAAATGAGCATAATTAGCTACCATTAGCTCAGGTGAGAGGTTTAGAACCCTTGTCGGCCTAGCCGTGCCGTAGCCACGAGGTTGCAAGGCGAAACCTTGTTCATCTAGTCTACAACAAAGGAGGTCTTGTGACCTAGTCTACAAAGTTCCACCATAATTCCCCTGCATAACGACTATGGGAAGGCTACATGATTGCATCCAGTAAGCTTCGGCTTGCTAGGAGCGGGTTAGTGATCAGAACTCGCTAGGCACGGAGTGATGCACCGTGAGGAGGACTAGTTTGAGGAGAGGTCTTTATGGCCTAGTTATATGTGCATATATCAGACCCTCATGCTGTGTGAGCTCGCAGCAAGTTTACATATGTTCATCATATGTCCAGTCCTAGTAATTTTCTTGCAGGTACACTGAAGACCCCTTACTGAGAATTGTCGAATTCTCACTCCCTAGTTATGTTATGCAGAGACTGAAGTTGCTGGACCGGGTAATCGTCAAAGAAAGGGGGCACAACCAAGGATGAGGATTATCGCGGTAGTGTTCTTTTGTGTGTACAGGTACGGCATTTGAGAATCCTTGTGATTCTAGTCTACATGGTGTATTTAGTTGGCTTGTTGGTCAAGTAACAGTACTAACTAGTATCTTCCTTTGGCTGCAGAGCCTAGTAGCACTTGGCAAAGGACTTTTGAGACTCGCCACTGGGACGTGTATCCAAGGTGGGAGTTAAGTCAAAGAGATCTCAGTAGAGGCTTGTATTTATACAGTACTTTTAGTTGCCTCCATAGTCTATGTTATAAGGAGTCCTCGACTCTAGGATTGCTCTTGGGTGAGGGCATTAGTCTACTTTATGTATGAATGTTCTCACGAGTTGTTATGTGTAGTAAACTCACACAAATGTTGATTTTATATGCTTTGGCTATTTGTATTTATTTTGTGTAGAAAATTACTCGGCCGAGTTAATGTTTTATGGTTTTAATAAACCAAGTCAAAGCATGAAGAGCATGCATATTGCATATTCTAGGATAATCAACTAGTATCATGGGATTTAATCCGCACACATACACAACTAGCCAATTGCAATCCACCGTGAGACCAGCTCTCACAGGGCTTCCTGGGCAGGGGCACGGGCGGTCGTGTCAGTTTTTGGTATCAGAGCTTAGGACTTATTTCATAGATATTGGAGGCTAAGACTGAGATCTAGTTTGGAAAGTCCAAGTGCTAGGAAGTTAGTACTGACCAACATCTGGGGAATGTTGTCTGGCTGTGGTTGCAGGTTGCTATGGTTGACACTAGGTCAGGAGCTTCAAGGGGAACTAGGGAACCTGGTGAAGGTTCTAGTGACCCAGTTGTGGCCAGACTGGATGAGATATCCAGGGTATTACAGGGGTTGACACAGACTATGGCCCAAGTGGCACAGGGTATGAACACCCTTGTGACTGAGATGTTCAGAGATTATGAGGACAGAGGTGTTGTCCAGGAGGAGAATGACCCACAACAGGATCAGGAAAGGCATGCTGAGCAACAGCAAGTGCCTAGGGCTCATGAACGCAGAAATCATGTTCATGAGGAGGAAGAAGAACCAGAGGTGATGGAGGCTCCAAGGAGGGGAGACACTCCACATCAGATGAGATTGTTGGAGAAATTTAAGACTGTTGATCCATCGAGCTTTGATGGGACAGGTGATCCCGACAGAGCAGAGGACTGGTTGTCCAGAATGAATAGACTTTTTACTTGTGGTGGTTATGAGTCAGAGCAGAAGATGATTCTAGTGCCTTTTTTTCTGAGAGGAAGGGCTAGTCTATGGTGGGATGATGTGATGGAGTTGTTGAGGGAAAGTAATGGTACTCGCCCAGAGCACAAGAAGAAGGTGCTCAAGTGGTCAGACTTTGAGAAGAAGTTCAGACAGGAGTATATCAGTGAAGCTGCATAGGATCAGAGGAGGATTCAGTTTGAGAATCTGACACAGGGAGAGATGTCTGTGCGGGAGTATGAGCAGCGCTACAATTCTCTTATCCGGTATGCTCCATACATGATGGGCAATGATGAATTGAAAGCTAAGAAGTTCTTCCAAGGGTTGAAACCTATACTCAGGAGGTATATGGCGACAGTTGATATCAGGAGCTATCGCCAGGTGGTTCAGAAGGCGTTGGCCTTAGAAAGAGAATTTGAGGATTCCAGGGCACCTAGCAAAAAGGTGGAGGTTGGACCAGCCAACTTAGGAAAGAGTGCTGGGAAGCGACCAATGGTGGAAAACCAAGATCCATCCAAGAGAAGGAAGACAGGTTTATGTCCTAGATGTAGACGGTTTCATGGTGGAAGACCATGTACTCTGGGGACAGATGTTTGCAATATCTGTGGTCAGAGAGGACATTGGGCGAGGCAATGCCCAAGAGCTCGACCGATGTCAGGTCCGCCCCGGAATTTACCCCCTGTACCCCTTGCCATAGGGAATCGGCCTGGTGTAGCCGCAGCAGCAGTTGAGCCGAGGGTTTTCGCCCTGACGAGTCAGGTGACCAGAGAACCAGCCGCCGTTCGAGGTAATTTTACTTTTCAGAATGGTAGTGTTAGAGTGCTTTTTGATACGGGAGCTACTCTTTCAGTGATATCTTCTACCTTGGTAGATAAGTTTAAATTGCAGCGAGAAATCTCGGGTGAGTTGAGACTCATCAGAACTGCGGGGAGGGGTTTTATTGTGACCAATGAAGTGGTTACTAGGTATCCCTTGCAGTTAGGCGACCATGATTTTTGTTGTGAATTGTGGGTGATAGAATTGAGGTCTTATGACCTAGTGTTGGGAATGGATTGGCTAAGTAAACATAAGGCACAAATTGACTGTGCGAATCACTCAGTCGACATTACTGATGCTCAGGGAGCTAGAGTGACTTGCACAGGAGGGTTGGCATCTAGTGCTAAGAGTTTACACCTTAGACTTATGGATACCATCCCTATAGTTGGTGAAGAAGAGTATTATTCGTTGAATGGAGTGGCTATAGAGGAGGAACTTGAGAAGATTCCAGTAGCCAATCAGTTTCCTGAGGTGTTTCCGGTAGAGTTACCTGGGTTACCACCTAAGAGGGATACTGAGTTTGCAATCCATTTGCAACCAGGGGTTGAACCTATTTCAGTACCACCTTATAGGATGTCAGCTCCTGAGATGGATGAATTAAAGAAGCAGTTGGAGGAACTGCTAAGGAAAGGCTTTATAAGGCCTAGTGTGTCACCATGGGGAGCTCCGGTGTTATTTGTGAAGAAGAAAGATGGAACTTTCAGATTGTGCATTGATTATAGGAAGTTGAATGCAGTGACAATCAAGAATAAGTATCCACTTCCTAGAATTGATGATCTGTTTGACAGACTCAAGGGAGCGAAGGTGTTTTCCAGAATTGATCTTCGGTCTGGGTATTTTCAGATCAGAGTTAAGGAGGAAGATATTCCGAAAACTGCTTTCAGGATGAGGTATGGACATTATGAATATACAGTTATGCCTTTTGGTGTGACGAATGCTCCAGCAGTATTTATGGAAGCCATGAATCGGATCTTTAAGCCATTTCTGGATCAGTTTGTTGAAGTTTTCATTGATGACATTTTGGTATATTCACAGTCTACATCAGAGCATGAGAAGCACCTTAGAACAGTTTTGCAAGTGCTGAAGGATAATCAGTACTATGCAAAGTTGTCTAAGTGTGAGTTTTGGTCCGAGAGGATTCAGTTTTTGGGGCATATCATCAGTGCTCAGGGTTTGTCAGTTGATCCTGAAAAAGTTCAAGCAGTAGTTGAGTGGAAGAGACCAACTACAGTTACAGAGGTTAGGAGTTTCTTGGGTTTGGCAGGTTACTACAGACGCTTCATAGAGAAATTCTCTATGATAGCTACACCGTTGACAGCCTTGACCAAGAAGACTCAGAAGTTTGAGTGGACACCGAAGTGTGAAGAAGCTTATATGGAGTTGAAGGAGAGATTGACTAGTGCACCTATACTTGTTTTGCCAGATCCGAACAGAGCTTTTACAGTTTATACTGATGCATCTGGTTCTGGTTTGGGATGTGTATTGATGCAGGACAGTCAGGTGATTGCTTATGGTTCAAGACAGCTGAGGCCTAATGAATTGAACTATCCTGTTCATGATCTTGAGCTAGCAGCAGTAATTTTTGCATTGAAGTTGTGGAGGCATTATTTGATGGGGAGGTCGTTCAGAATCTTCACCGATCACAAGAGTTTGAAGTATTTGTTTACCCAGAAGGATCTGAACATGAGGCAGCGGCGATGGATTGAATACATCAAGGATTATGATTGTTCGATTGAGTACTGTGCTGGTAAAGGAAATGTGGTAGCAGATGCGTTGAGCCGGAAGTACACGGGAGTGATCTTATCTAAGGATCAGGCTACGGACTCCTCTGAAGGAGTATTGAGGGACTGTTTCTTAGCTTTGCATGAATTATGGCAAAGTCGAGAAAAATCCCTAGTCTACGTTTTGGAAGTGCAGTCAGCTTGGTTAGTCAGAGTTAAAGAAGCTCAGATGAAAGATCCATTGTTGAAGAAGATTTCAGGAGAAGCGAAGCTTGGCACTATGAGGAAGGAATTCAGATACAAGGATGGAATACTACATTATGGAGATCGTCTCTATGTACCGAATGTGGATGGACTTAGGCAGCAAGTCCTACAGGAGGCACATAGTAGCACTTTGAATATCCACCCTGGTGTTAGTAAGATGTATCAAGATCTGAAGACACATTTTTGGTGGCCAGGATTGAAAAGGGATGTAGGAGGACATGTGGCAAAGTGTTTGACATGTCAGATGGTGAAAGCTGAACATCAGAAACCAGCAGGCACACTTCAGAGTTTACCTCTGCCAGTGAGGAAGTGGGGATCCGTTACTATGGATTTCCTAGTGGGGTTACCGAATACCCGGAGTCAGCATGATGCTATATGGGTAGTGGTTGATAGACTGACGAAGTCGGCACACTTCATACCTATCAGAATCACTTATACATTGGAGAAGTTGGCTCAGTTGTATCTCAAGGAGATTGTGAGACTCCATGGGATACCAGATCAGATTATATCTGACAGAGATCCTCGGTTTACATCACAATTTTGGAATGCTTTTCAAGAAGCATTGGGAAGTAAAGTTAGTCTTAGTACTGCTTTTCATCCTCAGACTGATGGGCAATCTAAGAGAGTGATTCAGACTTTGGAGGATATGCTACGGATGTGTGTCATTGATTTCAGAGGTGATTGGGATCAGCATTTACCACTGATCGAGTTTGCTTATAATAACAGTCATCAAACTGTTATTGGAATGGCACCATATGAAGCTTTGTATGGGAGGCGATGTATGACACCTCATTGTTGGGCAGATCCTGCAGACAAGGTAGTTATTGGACCTGAAATCATAGCTGACACTACAGCTAAGATTAAGTTAATCCAGCAGCGGATTAAGGCAGCCAATGATAGGCAGACCAAGTATGCAAATTTGAGGAGAAGAGACTTGAGTTTTGAAGTTGGGGACAAAGTACTTCTAAAAGTGTCGCCCATGAAAGGAGTTAGCCGTTTTGGGCAAAGGGGCAAGTTAGCTCCTAGGTATATTGGACCATATGAAGTGTTGGAGAAGATAGGGAAAGTTGCTTATCGGTTAGCATTACCACCTAACCTATCTCAAGTGCATAACGTGTTTCACGTTAGTCTACTCAGAAAATGCACAGTGGAACCGGGACAGGTAGTTAATCCTTCAGTGATACCCATTCAAGAAGACTTGACCTACGAGGAGAAACCTGTTCAGATACTTGATAGGCAAGTCAAGAAATTGCGGACTAAGTGGATTCCGATGGTTAAGATCCTTTGGTCTAACCATAGTGAGGAGGAAGCTACCTGGGAGACGGAGCAGGATATGCTGAAAAGATATCCTAGTATTTTTCCGGAGTTGCAGCGGAATTTGGGGGACCAAATTCAAGAAGGAGGGGAGAATGTTATGGCCCTTCTAGTGGGAAGTGAAATTGAGGAAGGTAAAGTGTTCTAAATTAAGTTTAGAACCTTAATTCAAGTTTACATAGCAAGAATAGAGAAGTTTAGCAAAGTTCACTAAGTTCCGAGAAGAATAAAGCACTGAACGAAGTTCAGGGGCAAAATGGTAATTTTGCATCCTGAATAGCCGGGATGAGTCCCGAGTGTTTTAAAATGAATTTTTATAACTTAACTTTCAACCTTAACTCAAACTTAAAGAATAGACAAGAATTTAATCAAGAATGACTAAGTTACAAAGATGGGGGCTTAATTGCATTAAACTTGATACCTTGAGACCTTGATGCTAAGTAAGGGTTTAAGAAGGGAAAGAGTGGGACTAGGCTGCCATAACCACGTTTTCATCCTTCCCTCACTCATTTCTCTCTCAAATTAAGCTTGGAATCAAGTGATTCTTGGTGTCAAGAGGTGCAATTCAAAGTATATAAGCTTGGAGGAGTGCATTTCAAGCTTAAAAACATGATTTTGAAGCTTGGAAGGGCGTTTTTCCACATCCCCTATTTTTGAATGAGGTAAGGAATGTGTTCTTGATTGAATTCATGTTTGTTAGTTAGTTTGAAGCTTGGGTTTTGGTTAGAGAGTGAAGTTTTGATGATTAGTGCTTTGTTTTTGGATTGGAACTTGTGTAGAACTTTGGTGAGCTTGGTTGAATGAAAAGGGGATTGATTCTTGCTTGTTACTTCGAGTTGAGGTAAGGGAGATATGTTTTCAAGTTCATTTGATGCCATTAGCTTGAGTTTGCTTGAAGAATTCGAGTGGTTTTAGCTATGGCATTAGTTAAAGGTTTTGGTTGAATTGTGGTGGACTAGAGGAATTGGGAGGATTGGATTGATGTTACAAGACATCATAGCTTAGCTTGTGATAGTTGGTTATGTTCTATGCAACATGTTCTATGTGTGTATGAAATTTGGAGGCATTCCATGCATGTTTGATATGTGTAGGAATCGTCCAAAGTTCATAGCAGCAAAATGCGCCAATTTCTGCATTTCTGCAGATTGGCGACGCGTCGCCAATTACAGGTCGACCCCAGCGACGCGTCGCCAATCCAGCGAAAGTTCACAGAATGTTACCAACTGTGGCGACGCGTCGCCACAGACAAAAATGCCAGAATTTTCATATTTTGCTAGCTTGATCCAAGTGAGACCTAAGGGGGTTCTTAGCGTACCTAAGGGTCTAAGGATTCTGGGGGTACTCCGAGACTTCCAAAAGTCCCACAAAATATAAGAGTTCCCTTAAGTTTTGTAGAGTTTTGAGGTTGCTTGTGCAACAAGCAAGGAAACTATGTTGCAAATGAGCATAATTAGCTACCACTAGCTCAAGTGAGAGGTTTAGAACCCTTGTCGGCCTAGCCGTGCCGTAGCCACGAGGTCGCAAGGTGAAACCTTGTTCATCTAGTCTACAGCAAAAGAGGTCTTATGACCTAGTCTACAAAGTTCCACCATAATTCCCCTGCATAACTACTATGGGAAGGCTACATGATTGTATCCAGTAAGCTTCGGCTTGCTAGGAGTGGGTTAGTGATCAGAGCTCGCTAGGCATGGAGTGATGCACCGTGAGGAGGACTAGTTTGAGGAGAGGTCTTTATGGCCTAGTTATATGTGCATATATCAGACCCTCATGCTGTGTGAGCTCGCAGCAAGTTTACATATGTTCATCATATGTCCAGTCCTAGTAATTTTCTTGCAGGTACACTGAAGACCCCTTACTGAGAATTGTCGAATTCTCACTCCCTAGTTATGTTATGCAGAGACTGAAGTTGCTGGACCGGGTAATCATTGAGGATTATCGCGGTAGTGTTCTTTTGTGTGTACAGGTACGGCATTTGAGAATCCTTGTGATTCTAGTCTACATGGTGTATTTAGTTGGCTTGTTGGTCAAGTAACAGTACTAACTAGTATCTTCCTTTGGCTGCAGAGCCTA